>APFE030726862.1:3590-37850 GCA_000404065.3 Pinus taeda | reverse complement strand
TATTAAATTAATAAATAATAATTTGTCTTGGGTCCTAAGATCAAAATTAGCCGTTAGTCATTTTAGCCATTGGAGACTCTGCTCAGACTATTTAACATGCTAAGCTGGATTAGTTTCTTCAACTTGTCCTGACGATGAACCACACTAGTTGGTTCAAAACGCGTCGACAAATGTCTGTCTACATGTGATTTACGCTGAAGTTATTCTTTCAACTATTATGGATCACAGAAGCCTCAATTCAACTAGTGGTCCACATTTCTGCAATAGTTCCATTTGAATATCAAGTATAAGAAGGGAAACACCAATAATGTTGCAGATTGCCTCAGTCGATCACCAATCATGGCGTTAACCACTGTGCTCAACTCTTGTGGGCATGAGATTTCTAAATGGCCACTTCTGTACAAAAGCGACCCAGAATTCGGCCACACATACCAGACACTCTTGGAGGGTCAGCATGTTCCAAATTTTCACCTCCAGGCTACCCTGTTATGCCACCTGGGTCACTTTTGTGTTCCTTCAAGCGAGTGTTCTAAGATGATTTGTGAAGCACACTACAGTTGGGCTGCTGGGCATTTCGGGGTCGAGAAAACAGTGGCAGTACTGTAGAAGTACATATATTGGCCAAATATTCAACAAGATGTCGGGAAGTACATCGGATCTTACACTGCCTACGCCATTGCCAAACTGACCATCAAGAAGCAAGGCCTCTAGACCCCGTTGCCTACCCCTAGTCAACCTTGGGAATCCATCTCCATGGATTACATATCAGGCCTTCCTTCCACTAAGCATGGAAATGACTGTGTTTTTGTGGTCGTCGACAGGTTCTCGAAGATGGCCATTATGGTAGCCTACAAGAAGAATATCACAACAGAAGCCACTTCTAAACTCTTCTTTGAATGGGTGTGGGTACACTTTGGGATCCCACAATCTATCATCTCAAATCGGGATATCAGGTTCCTCAGTACATTTTGGTCCAGTCTCTGGTCGATGCTGGACACCAAACTCACTAAGTCCACAACCTTCCATCCTCAAACTGATGGCCAAATAGAGGTTGTCAACAGGATGATCGTACACATTCTGCACATGTACAACTCAAATCATCCATGCACATGGGACAAGAGCCTCCCCTATGTTCAGCACAGCTACAACCGAGCTCTCCATAACTCGACTGGCCACAACCCTTTTCAGGTGGGCTTGGGATTCCAACCACTATGTCCCATTGATGTGGCCATGCCATTTGCAACTACTCACACAGATTTGGCTCATGTCCATTCTGAAATAGATAAGGCAAACAACTTCATTGTACACATCCAACATATTCACTAGTAGGTCCATGAAATTATGGAGAAATCAAATGCCAAGTACAAGTAGCGACATGATCAACATCGGGTGCCACACAAGTTTGAGGTGGGCGACAAAGTCTGGTTGCATTTGCAAAAGGAACACCTTACCAGAACCTATCGGAAAGTCAGGCCACTCTGATATGGTCCTTACACCATTACCAAGGCTGTGGGAGGCAACGAATTTGAGCTGAGCATTCCCCCATTCCTTGGTTTGCACCCAGTGTTCAATGTGGATTGCCTTCATCCATACTATCCACCATTACTAGACACGTCTGACATTGCAGAACAACTCACACCCATAGAATCAAATCCAGATTGCATGGAACAAGCTGCAACTGATTGGATCATGGACACACAGATCAAACATAATCGCCAGTAGAATATCCAACTATATCGATTTGTCAAAGCAGGCTAACTCCTTCACTAGGGCAAGTGGCTAACCAGGGACCAAGTTCAGCAGAAGTTTCGTCAGCTCATGGAGGAACTCAATGCAATGGGGACCATTGCTTCCTAAGGGGGGAGGAATGATCTAGTTGAATATTGGTGGTCACTTTCCAAGTCCACTTGGATCCCCACCATTGTTTCTTTCAGCTTTTCAGTTTCCTTAATTGTAGCACAATTTACTATTTTTTGCAGTTTTTCGGGTCTTGAACTTCCGAAGCCGTTTTGAGGCCCTAAACGACGTTTTTTGGGAAAAATGGAAGCAACATGGGTCCATGTACCGATGTTTCTCTTCTCAAGGTTGTATTTCTTTTATAGATCTTTCTAATGAGATACTGTGCATGTCAAATGAAGAGTGTATGCCAAAGTTGTGACCCTGAGAAGTTGATGTACCAATTTACCCAAACAGGGCCCATAGTTTGGCGTTTCATCTTCTAGGTTAGGTTTTTGGATGTTTAGGGTTTTCCATTATTTTTCAACAATAAATAGGCCTTCGAGCCTCATTGTAACACAGTTCAGAGGCATGTAGCCGCCACATCTCTTCTCAAAGATAAGCTACCATCGCCCTAGCTGGTTTATTTCCATTTCTGTTTGTTAGCATATTTCAATATTTTACATTAATGAAATGAAGTATTATTTCCACCGCATGTCTTTGTTTATGGTTATATTTGTAATTTTTTGTATTCCTGTTTAAATCTGGATCATGTGTTGATGGTGCTGGACTTGCCAACATATCAAGGGGATCTCCCTGGTAAGAAGTCCCAATTAGACCTCAGACCATTTGGTGTAGGAGTCCCGATAATGGGTCGAAAGGTAATGCCTTGACTGCGGTGTCGCACAGAGGCAAGTAAGATAACTCTGTCAGTAGCAAGGGTGTGACTGATGCAGAGAGTCAAGGATTGTGGACGAGAGGTTCCAACGCTTCGAAGGGAGAGGAAGGTGAAGGTGAGTTCCAGGTTGAAAGGGATCAATCCCAACTCGGCTAGGAATGCACCACAAAATGTACATGCATAGCTTCCGACATAGCAGTCCACTCGGATGCGACAGTCACAACAACAAGGTAAAATAACACGAACAACACCCACATATTAGTTCGAGACAAGTGTGACAGTTGATATAGCAAGGTTCATGAGAAAGGTCTGTTTGATGTCCGACAGAGCAGTCAACATGGACAGTGACAATATTAACAACATATGCAACACATTAACAACAAGATTCATATAATTGCATACAAATCATTTCATATACAAGTATGTAAGTTAAACAACATATATCATTAAGGCAACCAGAATAGTCCATCTAAATAACAACATACACATGAAAATGTGCTGGCTCTTATTATTAAAGAAGTGTAAGTCACAATCATACAATATACCATGTAAACCTGCTAGCCCCAACAATGGAATGTTACAACCACATCTGCTTACTCCTCCAAAGAGATGTACTAGCTCCATGCAGTGGAGAAGCCAAGGTGCGTTACAATACTGTCCAAGCTTTATTCAAAATAGTCTTAGTAGAAGCTTGGCTGATCAAAACCCATATAATGAGTTATGAGGGACTATTTATAGAAAAGGGTGGGGTGACCCTTAACATTCCCCTTTGTGACAGTTCAACTACCCTCATGACTCTTCACCTACTCTATGATTGTTACATCCAACGGTTGACACTTGAATTACACTTGACATGACTCAACATTACAATTGTAATATCCCTCCCCTTAATAATAAATAATAAATAATAAAAATAATAAATAATACAAAAAATAATAATTAATAATATAAATAATAAATAATAATAAATAAATCATTTAATAATAAATAATAAACGAGATTAAAAATATATACAAAGAAAATAAATGAAAATAACAAAAATAAAAATAGTAATAACCATACTAAAGCTTTAGATAAGAATAAATAGAAATAAAACAAGAAAACTATCAAAAAGAAGGAAATAAAACAAGAAAGCTAAAAATCAAAAGAAAAATAATAAATAAAACAAGAAAGCTAAAAATAAAAAGAAAAATAAGAAATAAAACAAGAAAGCTAAAAATCAAAAGAAAGTTGCATGTAGACACATGGAGTGTGTGCATGTGGTTCCCCTTCCAATGTTTGTTCTATTTAATAGATGGGAGGAAGATGAGAGGCATGCTCGCATTCCATCATTCAGAGATTCTATCTTTCATTCTCTTGGGAGAATGGTGTTCTAAGACTTAGGAGTCACTGGCAGTAGTACGTTGATTGAGGGCTCGGGGGTGGCCAGTTGTAGTAGAATCCTTGCACAATTGAGCCTACTGTTGGGTGGAGAGTCGTCCCCAAAACCTTGTTGTGATCTGGCAGACTTCAATCACAGGTAATAAATGTATGTACTTATTTGTTGATTCTGATTTTAATTAGGAAATTAATTTTATATTTACTGCTGTTACATATGGTATCAGAGCCTAGGTTCAACTCTTAAGGCCTATAGAGATTTTAATGTAGAAAACTCTGATCTAAATGATTTTATTTTTTTATTTTTTATTATTATTATAGTCACATCCTAATGATTCTATCCACAGAGGATTATTGAAATAAAAATATTTTGTATAGAATGAGGATTTATTTCTTATGTAAGTGTGTCAAGAAACGTGTATCCAAGAAAATGTGATTCTACTCAAATAACAGACTTGTGCCAGCTTTTCTCCAAACTTGCCTTGGACATCAGCTCTTTTAAAATTCATTCCATTCGAATCGAAAATTATTGCAAACATCACTCGAATTTGCACCTAGCATCATCTCTTTGAAGTTCATTCCATTTTGGTAAAATCAGATTTGCATATGGCATCATCTCTTTGAAACTAAAACTCATTCTGTTTAAAAAGCAGACGTTTGACAAAACTACAAGAGCCTTGCACGCTCTCATTCAATACAAGCCCTTGAAAATTTACTCCACTTAAGAGTATACTTATGCCAAAATCTCCCCAGGTTTGCATTGGAAATTTTATTTGAAACTCATGACATTCAAAGACCAAACTTCCTCCAAAATTGCCCTAATCTGATTCTTCATTAGGCTTGGAGAGGTTTGTATAGGAGGAGGTTTGTACGCGAATCAGGTTCGACTTAGAAATCATCAAATTTTCTCTCTTACTGCTATAGCCCTTCCTTCATTCGGATCGTTTTTGTCATTTTTCACATTTGCTTCCCCAAGGTTCTTAATTTTTCTGTTATTTTTCACATTTGTCTCTTTGAGCTTCATAGCTTAAGGCTTCTGACCTCTTTAAAACTGTATTTTTTTTTTTTGCCTAAAAGTGGAGTTTGCACCGAATCTAAGTGGTCACTGCTGGTTTACCTCGTGTGATTTTAAGCTTTTCTCGTAGTTAATTAAACATTCCATGTAGTGAGTGTAGTAGTAACGGTGGTCTTTTTGAGTTCTTGGGTTGTTTGCTATTTATTAAAGGTTTCAGCAAGTAAGACTCCATCCTATACAGTGACTAACTGCCTTATTTTCACTCTTAAACGTACAGCTAAATGACTCTTAACAGGACATATACCTGAGCTGTCTATGCTCTAAAACAAAATCCCTACATATTTCTATTACATTCAGTTGTATTTGAGTGTTGATGCATTCCCTTTCTGCTTTGAGCACGATTTACTCTGCCGCACAGTTCACTTGGCCACCCAGTGCAAACTCCACTCTGTCGCACTGTTCAGCTCACAAATCCTTCTTAGGGTTTTGGAATCTTAGTGGTCCACAAAGAATCACCATTGCCACGAATTTGCTTTTTGGAGATGACATTGAGATTGCGCACTTGCACCAGTACCAATTTATGAATATTCCAATTTTGAAATTACTAAGGCACACCAAGCGTTGAGAATTACCCGCTTTTAGGGGGCCATATTGGGAAATAGTGACCATAACTAGTGCACTTTATTAAAAAAAAAAAACTTTTAATTTTCTATTTTATCATTAAAACTAGTTTATTTACCTTGAAGTTATGGGAAATAAAATTATATCTTAGCCAAGGGCTAATACATTAAGTTTGATATATATATATATATATATATATATATATATATATATATATATATATATATATATTATATAATATTTTTATTATCTATGAGGTTTCCTTTTGTGAGCCAATTATGGGACAAGTCAATGAAATTCAGTGAATCTGTCATGAGTAAAGCAATTTCCAAGGAGAGACAATACCAGAATCTCTTCAAGATTGTCAAAAATGTTCTGAGGAGGATGGTATGAAAGTTTTGTTTTGTAAGTGGTAGTTTTTTTTTAACATATTACATAATTTCTAACCAGTGTTTTTAAAGTTAAAATTACTTTCAATAGATGCAGATACTGTTCCTTATAGTAGAGCTTTTGTTTCATATCAGTAGTTAGAATGGCCTAATGAAGGTAGTGTTTCTACAAAATAATGGCATGAAAGTAAACATCCAGGCTGAGCTGATTCCAGTCATAGAAGGTATTAAAATGTGCCTCTAAAAAAAGAAATCCATTGATTTTGAATGAGACTCTGAACAAATTGTTGACGTCATCTCTTGGAATGCAAACTCTTTTAACTGGTTCATAAATAGAAAAACCAAATGGATTAGGAAAACATTTCTCAGAAAAGTCAAGATTATGTTGGCAGACTGGCTAGCTGACTGAGTTTCTTTGTCAAATCAACCTGCCTGTCTTCGTTTTCTGCTATCCTCCCATTCGATTTTGTTTGGACTGAATTACCCAAAAGTGTAATTCTTTAATTATGTGTTGTTATTTCCATGACTAAGTCTGGAAATTCTCTCCTCTGATTTCCTCTTGAAACCCAGGCCTACAAGGATACTCTTCAAATGTTGAATCTAAAACTGGCAACTAATCGTTTAAATCTGAGCTGGAAATGATTTTTTTTGTTCTTCATTACAAAAGCTCAAAACTATGTCATCTTCCCTGTTCCCATCCATCCTAAAAGAAACATCAAAACATAGTCGTTCGTCTTCAAAAATATGGTACCAAAAAGTTCTTCTAGACTAAAGTAGAATTTTCAGCAACATGATCATAGTCTATTCTTCAAAATCTGGAAAAATATTTTCCTCATCAGGATTGCAAAACTTTTCTACCTTTATAAAATATAATGGAAGTCCGTAATCTCATCTCAATTATAATAGCTAACGATTACGAAACTTAATACAATTTAAGAGAAACAAATAAATTGGAAACTGAAATTTGCATTTAGCATTCTGAAATGAAAATGGAGAAATATTAAGAATTATCCTTATACGTTTATATATATATGTATAGTATAAAGGTTTGTATTAAAAAGTTCAAAGTATATTATCTCTTAGCATTGTAAGTCATAATCCACCTCAACATACCACGGGAGCAGCCCACAAGGGGCATCTATGCATGCATAAAATATAACTAAATTTAAAATATCATTTTTGAAAATATCCATTTTTATGATGATTTACAATGACAGTGACATTGATTTTTATTAAATTCCACATATTTCAGTATTGAAATTAAAATATACAATATACAAATAATCAATATTATAGAAGTCAAAATAAATTTTATATGGAGATAGACTTTACATGGATATTTTCAAAATCAATTTAAACATGAAGGATGATTATGGATTAGGAAAAATGAAATTGGTGAAATGTTACAGTTGTATGTTTAGTATTTGTATGTAAATTGTGTAATCTATTAAAGTAATAGAAGTTATCAATGAATTTATAGAAGCGACATTTCAATATATTAAAAGGGAATTTAGATATGAAAATGGAAAATTATGGAACATCAAATAGTAAAGGGTAATAACTTGTCTACTCTTTTCCTCTTTTATTTTGGTGATTAATTGTAAGAAAATATTCATGGTATAATTATTTTGAAATATTGACCATGTTTTAATTTTATTTCTATTAGAATGTTTTTCCCCTTTTTCCTTGTAGTCATGTTTTAACATAGAATTATGTTGGCTATTAGGTGGCCTTTGAAATTAATGTGAATCTTCACTTAGTGAAGATTATTTTTCTTGTCCAATTTTGTGTATGTTTATAGTTATGGTTGCATCTCCTTTCCCATGCATTAACGAAAAGTGGAATCAATTTTTTTGATATCTTTTTATATTTCATAAAGTATAGCCTGAAGGAAATGTTGTGGTTAGGTAAAGAAGATATAACAAGTAGTTTATAACATTAAGAAATCTCATATGAGGATGACACCTCTTTATATTCTCCTTGCAACACATCTATTTTCACAAAGATGATAATAAAATTATGGTAGTATTGATGAGTCCACAAAGAAATCAATATGCATCTTATCTGCTTGATA
This sequence comes from Pinus taeda, assembly GCA_000404065.3. NCBI lineage: Eukaryota > Viridiplantae > Streptophyta > Pinopsida > Pinales > Pinaceae > Pinus > Pinus taeda. Next base: position 29,760 of record APFE030726862.1, on the reverse strand, counting down.
ATGTAAAATTAAAGGCTTGGAATGAACTTGTAAAAATGACCATTAAATATGAAGTGGCATACATGCAAAACCAATTAAGTTAATGTGTAAATTAAAGAGACAATAGCTATTTAGCGAAGGTGTGAGAAAATAGTGGTTTAATTTTAGGGAACTGATAGATATAAACCTAAGATAACAAGAGACTAGCCTTGGGAGAACAAAAACCTATTATTAGAATAAGATGATGGAAAAATATATAGACAACAACCTTAAAAAATGGAAGCAACATTAACAATCAACTAACGAAGCTAAAGGGTATGATAACATAGAATTAAAGAAGTGAATCCATAATAAAATTCATTAATTTGAGGAAGATAAGTTATGTGATTGGAGAAATAGTAACCATATTTCGTAGTATAATAATTTTATACATTTCAGAGAGAGGAGGAAAATAAACTAGTATGACTAAAGGTGAGAAAACAAGGCCAGTTTAAGGTGTATCACAGGATCGAGGATTGGAGGAGGTTTCAGTGGCCATGGGTGTCTCACAGGATCAAGGAGAGGATGTTTAATCCGAAGGGATGCTCTGATACCATGAGAAGGTTGTATCAAAACCACTACGCATTCAATCGTGGTGACTGTATTTTATTTATAATATCAAATGATAGGATAATTATAAGTCAACTAGAGGAGAATTAGAAACTATATATAAATAATCCTGGAATCAAGGGTCAAGTACTCTCAAGCCTTAGGTGTAGGAAAAATATCCTCAACCATATCCTTAACATTTACTTCACCAAGTTGGATCTTTGTTTAGGATATCATCAAATTAGAATGAATATTGAAGAAATTTTAAAAACAACATTCAAAATTCATGAGGGTCATTATGAATTTTTGGTCATGCCTTTTGGCCTTACTAAATCACCTTCCACATTTGATAGTTTAATGAATTCCATTTTCAAACCCTGATACTAACCTACAACAAGTCTCGGAAGGATCATGTTCAACATGTTGACAAGGCACTCAAACTATTGGAGGAGAAACAATTATAAGCAAAGACCTCCAAATGTTTCTTTGAATGCAAGAGGTGGAAAATTTGGGTCATAATGTATCTCATGAGGGTGTTAAGCTAGACCCTAACAAAATTAAAGTAATTAAGGAACGGAAAATATCCACAACCATAAAGCATCTTTGAGGATTTCTCAGGTTGACAGGGTATAATCGCAAGTTTATTAAGAATTGTGGGAGAATAGCGACACCTCTAACATCATTACCAAAGAAAGATGAATTTTATTGGACTCTAGAAGCAATGAAGGCCTTTGATCATCTTAAACAGACAATGTGCCAAGCACCGATCTTAGCTATGCCAAACTTCACAATTTTTTTTTATTGCAAAATGTGGTGATTCAGGAAATGAAATTGGCTTTGTTTTAATTCAAGAAGGAAGACCCATTAATTTTGAAAGTCGTCCCATAAAAGGAAAGTATTTACACAAACCTATTTATGAGAAGGAAATGTTGGCAATACTACATGCACTAAAGCAATGACGACCTTACTTAATGGGAAAACACTTCAAGGTAAAAACATATCATGATAGTCTTAAATACTTTTTTGAACAAAGATTATCTTTAGAAAAACGTCAAAAATGGATGACAAAGATGTTGAGTTATGACTTTGAAATCATATACAAAAAAGGGAAGCAATTTTTTTTGCAGATTTACTGTCAAGAAAGGATGAGGATGTGGAAGCATTACTTCGTAGCATTTATATTATCCGACTTGAGTGGATAACTAAAGAAAGGGATGAATGGAAGATTGATGAAGAGGTGTGGTCACTCATTTAAAAGATGCAGCAGGATCCAAGAACATCTGATACATTTAGCTAGAAAAATGATTCATTATGGTACAAATATCACTTATATCTTTGTAAGAATTCCCAACTTAAACAAGAAATTCTTTTGGAATTCCAGACGTCTCCCTTAGGAGGGCACTTAGGATTTTCAAAAACTTACCATAGGGTCAGTAAGGGATTTTTTTGGGATGACCTTAAATTTGATATTCAAAAGTTTGTGGTAGAATGTTTGGTTTTCCAACAAAATAAAGTTGAGACAATTAAGAACATGAGACTGTTACAACCTTTAGCCATTCCAAGTCAATGTTGGGAGGAGGTCTCAATGGATTTTGTCACAGGTTTACCCAAGTCTGATGGAAAGAGTGTCATCATGGTGGTAGTTCATAGAATTACCGTGTATGCACACTTTTGTGCATTATCTCATCCTTTTAAAGCCAATATAGTTTCTACTGCATTTATGGAAACAATTCAAAAGCTTCACGGAAATCCAAAGATTATATCAAGTGAAAGAGATAACATTTTCATTGGAAATTTTTGGACATAATTATTTTCTTGTGTTGGTACTCTATTAGCTCATGGATCATCTTTTTATCCTCAATCTAATGGGAAAATTGAGATAGTAAACAAATGTTTGGAAGGATGTCTTCATTTCTTTGTATCTGATAAACAAACAAAATGGGTCATGTGGTTACCTCTAGTTGAATGGTGGTATAACACTTCCTTCCATACTGCAACAAAAATGACACCATTTATGGCACTTTATGGATATCATCCACCATCCATCACATAATCTTTAAGAGAAAATTCTAAGGTTCAGGTAGTGGATGATCACATCAAGCATCAAAAACAAGTTCTCGATCTCTTAAAGGATAACCTCACTATGGCACATAATTGAATGAAACAACAGGCAGATCAATATCTTAGTATAAGAAGTTTTGATGTAGGTGACTAGGTCTTTTTGCTGCTACAACCATACAAACAAATGTCTTTTAAGCAAGCTAAGAAGGATAATAGATTATCACCCAAGTACTACAATCCTTACAAGGTGTTGCAAAATATTGGCACTATGGCATACAAATTGGAGCTATCTACATCTTCCCGAGTACACCCAATTTTCCTTGTTTCATGCTTAAAGAAGGTTATCCATGACAAGCTTCGAGTTCAAACAATGTTTCTAGAACTTAATGAAGAAGGAAAAATCATATTTGAGCCTAAAGAAGTCATGGAAACAAGAACACGATTGCTACAGAATGAATCAATTTCAAAATATCTCTTTAAGTGGAAGACTTTACCCACTGAAGATTCCCCATGGCTGGCAGGATAAGAATTTTATACAGAAGCATTTAGAGCTACTCAAGCATTGAGGACAACATTTTTTTTAAGGAGAGGGGAACGCTAGGTCCCTATAATACTAGCGTATCCCCCTTATTGCTATTGTTGTCCCCATGTAGCCCCCATATTGTTATTGTTGTGACCCATATAAGCTCACTATGGTTATTGTTGTGCCCTTACATTATTATTGTTATGTACGCTCTTATTATATTGTGACCCCTTAGACTTGTATATATACAAAAAAGGTCGTATCATTTGTATCATCCAAGAATTGTTTTTTTATGTAATGTAAAGGAGGTTTCCCCTTTTAAGATAATAATTTTTAAGTTGTTGATCGCATAACACATGAAGTTTTTTCGGCTTACTTTAAGAACTTCATATCCAACATTTTTTGGGAAGGGACAACTCTCCCTTGAAGTATTATTTTTCAAGAAGGAATATATCTTCTCAAGTGTAGAGATTCTTGTAATTATGAACAAAATACTTTTATGTATAGGTCTTCACTATGGTATTTGATCTAACTCCATAGTCCTTTGCAATTGATCTTGCTACTCTTGCACCAAAAAGGGAGTTATTGAATCCCGAGACATGGCTAAATGATAATCTTAGTGGTCAACCAGATACGTTATTCAAGGCAAGTTGCTCTCTACCTATTATTTCATGCAATCAATTTTGATTACTGAATGTTGCATACTTGGGCAGTTGGTGAACACCAATTCCCAACTCCATTTGAGGTAAATTGGAAGGCTGGCATTGCTTTATTGGTTATCTTTCTAGTGAAGTTGTTGGTGACTAAATTTTGTATCTTTTCATTAGTGGACACTTATGTAGGCATGTCTAAAATTTATGAAAAAAAGAACATTATTTGAAACATGAAATGACTTATTAGGAAATCCAATCCAACGTTCTTGACTCGTTGTCAATCTTTCTTTGAAGACAACTGTACTATCCTTCAAAGTGAGCTATTTATTTATTTCTGGACTTGTTTGAGCATGAATTATGGTATCTTGTTTCACTATATAACTATATAACTATTGGGTTATTCAGATTCTTCAATCTAACATGGGCCAATTAGCATCACCATATCTTGCAGAGGAAATGAAACTAGTACATTCTACATATGTCCACGTTAATCTCTTCTTATCAAGTGTTGGTGCTTCAGAACAATTATCATTTGAGGTCTTTAAATTTGATATTGAGGAAGAGGCAAACTCTTATTTTCAGCACACATATATTGGACAGTTGACAATTGATGATGTAATGCAAAAACTTACACATTTCAAGGTGTTATCTTAGATATCTTGCTTTCTAACTAGTAAGTTAAGCTAATAATGTTCGCAACTATAGAAACACTTGTTGAATAATTTATCTTTGGACATTGGAGGTTTTGTTTTTTTAGTGTGAGTTGTTTCTATTTGATCTCTTTCTAACCATGACTACCACATCCTTGACAATTCAATAAACATGCAGACTATACTTGAGCTATATTTTTATTATGTCATTGATACCTATCAATGGACATGCTATTTTATGTGTAAAAATAATTATTTCAAGGCTGCCACCACCTTGGCTCTTCATTCTTCTAGAGGTCAGCACTGCCTCACCGCTTGCAAAATGAAAGGGCAACACTGCCTCATAAATGAATATTTTAATTGCTGTAACTGACATTAATTTTGGTATAAATACATATGCTGAGATGAGGAAGACAATGCACTCTCGGTTTTTTTGTTTCTATAATTTCTTTGGTTTTGTAACCAAGCAGTTGTAGCTACTATTATCTGAATTTCTATATTTCTATTTCTTTCATCTGGTATCAGAGCCAGTTTGGACTTCGTTTAAGAAGCCATTGCTGTGTACCTAAAATTTGTTGCCGAGTGAGGCTGAACAAAACTATTGTGAGGTTGAATAGAACTATTGTGTAGAGCGCTTGTAACTGATGCCGAGCGCTTGTGACAGAAATTGCTAGAGTTGTTTAATGTTGCACTGGATCCGTAATTGTTGTGCAGTGCTAGAATCTGAGCGTCAAGAAGAATCTATTTTGTGAGGATCCGTTGCTGAACGTGGTCGAATAGTGCTACAATATTCTGCTGAAGATTTGTGAGGCCATGTGCAGTGTCTGGATGGGGTAGTGTGAAGTTTGAAGGAGTTAGAACAAGAAATAAATCTTCCATAAGTCGCAACTACCAATGTTGTAAGCTATTCTATCATGATATTGCCATTTTTTGATTGACAGTAGAATTATTTTTAAATTCCATGTTTGAAGGCCTTCTTAGAATGTTTTTTAAATTCAGAGAAGCTTCAATTGAGTAGATGGGGACATTTTTTATTTCCAGCAATTTTATCTACACAGTTGAAAGAAGAAATTTATATTAAAGTTCTACTTGCTTTGGAATTTGATATATTTATTTTTCCATCTGAGTATTTTTGTCTCACTGTGTGTGGCTCTACTTAGCTTATTAAAATTAAGTGGTTAATGAGTTAAAGTTTTATTTTATCATTTTGGATTGAGTCAAGACGAGTTTTTTTTTTTTTTGGGAGAAATTAAAGTACTTGGTAAACCAAATTAAAATGGCTTCAAATACCAACATTACTCAGTCAATTCCTATTTTAACTGAGAAAAGTTATGATTCCCGGTTTATTCGAATGAGAACATTGTTGCATTTTCATGATCTTTGGGGATTTATTTCTGATGGATATCCCGATCCTACTAATGAGGCAGTAGTGATGACTCTTACAAATGCTGAATGAAAATTGTTGAAGGAAAACAAAAAGAAAGACAATAAAGCTCTTGGGCTTATTCAACAAGGCTTAGATGACGTGATACTTTCAAAAGCATCAAATATAGAATCTTCGAAGGAGGCGTGGGACATCCTTGAATAATGTTATCAGGGTGTAGCAAAAGTAAAGAATATCAAATTGCAAAATTTGAGAAGAGATTTTGAGAATATGAAAATGAGAGACAGTGAAACTGTGGATGATTTTATGAATCAAGTCAGGAGTGTTGTTAATCAATTGCAACAATATGGAGGAGATATCTCAAACAAGAGGGTGATTGAGAAAGTCCTTCAAAGTTTTCCAAAGAAATTTGAAGCGATTGTTGTATCCATAGAAGAGTTCAAGGACACAAGTCAAATGAAAATTAAAGAGTTGACTGGTTCGTTGATTACACATGAATCCAGGATGTCAACATATGATGATAGCTCATTGGAGAATTCCTTCAAAACTCAACTTCAATTTCATAGAGGAAGAGGCAGAGGAAGATTGAGTAATAGAGGGCGAGGCAACAGAGTAGCTGATCAAAGACATCTGCGAGATAATTATGATCATGAAGAGAAATCTTAGCAACATCCTCCTAATTTAAGGGGGAGTTACAATAGAACCTGGCATCAAGGAAGTCAAAGGTATGATATTTCTAATGTTCAATGTTATTATTGTAAAATATATGGCCATTTTGCTACTAAGTGTTTGAAGAGGCAGACAAATGTTGGTAAGCAATTTGCACACATCTAAGAGGAATTTGAAGACAGTTAGAAGCCAGTGTTTATGACTTGTAACGTGACTCAAGAATGTTCGAATGATATTTGGTTTTTAGATAGCGGCTGCAATAATCACATGACTAGAAACAAAGATTTGTTTTCCAATCTAGACACCAATATTCAGTCTGAAGTCAAGTTGGGTAATGATATTAAGGTATGTGTTAAAGGAAAAGGAATGATTGTTGTTTATAATAGAGATGATGATATAAGAACAATTGATGATGTTTACTATGTACCTATCTTGAAATGAAATTTATTGACCATTGGACAATTGATAGAGAAAAAGTATAGAGTGTTCTTCAATAATAATGAGTGTACTATCATTGACAAATGTCCAAGTAAGCAGTTGATAGCAAGAGTAGACATGACAAAGAATAGGATATTTTTGCTTATAATGAGAAATGAATTGACTCCATCCTTGAATGTTTACAAAACTAAGAATTTCCATGAGTCATGGTCATGGCATTTAAGATATGGTCATTTATATTTTGGTGGTCAAGATTTGCTGCAGAAGAAACAGATGGTGAAAGGGTTACCCAATATTCAACAACTGACAAGCCCATGTGAAAGTTGTATACTTGCAAAACATCATAGACATAAATTTGTTTGTATAATTTCATACAGGGCAAGAGGTCCATTGGAGATTTTTCACACAGATTTATGTGGACCAATGCAAACACCTTCTTTGGCTGGTAATGTTTACTTTTTGACTTTTATTGATGACTACAATCGAAAAATATGGGTTGATCTTCTGAAATAGAATTCTGAAGCATTTTCTGTATCTAAAAGATTTAAAGTTATGGCTGAAAAGGAAAAAGTGGAAATCATATTACAATTTTGATATCAGATAGAGGTGGTGAATATATGGTAACAAATTTCATTGAGTTTTGTCAATCGCATGGAATCAAGAAGCAGTTTACTACACATTATACTCCACAGCAAAATGGAATAGCTAAAATGAAGAATCGAACTATTATGAATATGGCTCGTAGTATGTTGAAGGAGAAGCATCTACCAAATGAATATTTGGGAGAAGCAGTAGCTTGTGTTGTTTATATTCTTAATAGAAGTCCAACTAAGAGCATAAAGGATCGAGTTCCCGAAGAAGCATGGAATGGTAAGAGTTGTCATATATCTTATTTAAGAATTTTTGGTTGCATTGCTTATGCACATGTTCCTAAAGAATTGAGAAAGAAGTTAGATGATAGAAGTGAGAAATGTATCTTTATTGGATATAGTGACAAGTCTAAAGCATATAGACTTTATAATCCCATCACCAAGAAATATATTATCAGTAGAGATGTTGAGTTCAAGGAAGAAGAAGCTTGGGATGGAAGCATAGATAAATCTGTTGCAGATACAAATGTATTATCTCATGGAGATGATAATGAAGATGAGCAAGAAGCACAAGGTGGACAACCAATTCCATATACACCTGTTCCAAGCATGCCAGTAAGCCAATCACAAAGAGTTAGTCCATTACAATTCAAAACATTGAGAAATCATGAACATGGCAAACCATCAGGTTATGGTGGACAACAAACAACCAGATTAGAGGTAAGTAATGATTCTAATCCTACAATAGCTACATTGAAGAATATAATTAAAGGTCAGAAGACTAGAAGTTTAAAGGAATTGCATAAGTAGAATGATTAAATTGATCAAGTTTCAAATTTTGCATTACTTGCATATGATCCAGTAAATTTTGATGAAGCTATGAAAGAAAAAGTTTGGATAAAAGCCAAGGATGAAGAAATTGATGCTATAGAAAGAAATAATGATTGGGAACTTGTAAATTTGCGAAAAGGTAAAAATACTATAGGTGTTAAATGGATTTACAAAACTAAAGTGAATGTTAAAGGTGAAATTGAAAAGCATAAAGCAAGACTTGTAGCTCGGGGGTTTAGTCAACAACTTGGTATTGATTATAATGAAACTTTTGCACCTGTAGCTAGGGTTGACACAGTTAGAATGGTATTAGCTATATTTGCACAAAATAAATGAAAAATATATAAGATGGATGTTAAGTCTACATTTTTAAATGGTTTTCTAGGAGAAGAGGTTTATGTGAAACAACCTCATGGTATGAAATTGATGGTCAAGAAGATAAAGTTTAAAAATTAAAGAAAGCATTATATGGATTGTAACAAGCAACCCCGAGTATGGTATAGTAGAATTGATGAATATATAAACACCAATGGATTAGTCACGAATCCAAGTGAGCCAACTTTATATACAAAAGTAAATGAGGATGGTAAAATTTTGATTGTGTGCTTGCATGTTGATGATTTGATTTTCACTAGAGATCTCTCAATAGATGATTTTAAGAAGAACATGAAAAGAGAATTTGATATGACTGATTTGGGACTAATGAAATATTTTCTTGGTATTTAAGTAACTCTATTTTCATTTGTCAATCTAAGTATGCAGGGGATATATTGAAAAGGTTCAGGATGCAAAATTGTAAGCCAATTGTAACCCCAAATTCAATTGGTACAAAACTCAGTAAGGATGATCGTGGTTTAGATATTGATCCAACCTTGTTTAAACAATTGGTTGGAAGTCTTATGTATTTGACTGCAACAAAGCCCGATAAAATGTTTGGTGTAAGTTTAATTTCCCGTGGAGCCTCTGAAGAGTACCCATTGGCTAGTTGGAAAAAAGATTTTAAGATATGTTGCTGGAAAAAGAAATTATGGTATCCTATATGCATTTAAACTAACTGGATATATAGATAGTGATTTTGTAGGCAATATTGATTAAAGGAGGAGCACATCTCGGTATGTGTTCAAATTTGGTTCAGGGGCAATTTCATGGGCATCACAGAAACAATCCATTGTGACTCTATCATCAACTGAAGCAAAGTATGTTGCAACCACAACAACATCATGCCAAACTGTTTGGATGAGTAGAATTTGAAAGAGTTGTTGCATGAACAGAGAGAACCCACTGATATTTCTGTGACAACAAATCTGCTATTGCATTATCAAGAAATCATGTTTTCCATAAAAAGAGTAAACATATTGATACAAGGTATCATTTCATTCGAGAATTAGTAAGCAATAATGAAATATTAGAAGACACCAGTTTGCAGACATATTTACAAAACCCTTGGGAAAGGAACTCTTTGAAACTCACAAGGAAAACATAGGGGTATGAATGATGTAAGGACATTTTGATGTAATAGGAAAGTTTTGTTTTTTTTTTAATGTAATAGCAAAGTTTTGTTTTTTTTTTTGTGAAATAATTAAGGTAGAGAATGAAAAAATAATTATTTCACGACGGCCATTGCCTTGGCTCTTCTTGCGATAGCCTTGGCCTTCATTCTTCTGGAGGTTAGCACCGCCTCACAACATCACTGCCTACAGAATGGAAGGGCAGCACCGCCTCGGAAATGAATATTTTAATTGTTGTAACAGACATTAATTTTGGCATAAATACATATGCTAAGCAGGAAAACAATGCACTCTCGGTTTTTTTGGTTCGGTAATTTCTTTGGTTATGTAATCAAACAGCTGTAGTTGCTGAATTTCTATATTTCTATTTCTTTCATTATGATTCATGCAAAATTCTGTTTCTTAACTTCCAAATGTATATCAAATATTATGTCAAACTTCTCATTATTTAAAAGTGAACCCTCGTAACTATCAGAGATGGACAACACAACGCTCGCTCAGATTGCATGGGGATTTGGAACGGCTAGCTATTATGGTCTTCATGCCATCCATTTCTCCATTGTTACCTTCCAACTCAGTTCCTCATTGTCATTGTATTTCTCAACTTTAATGTAATGCTACAGTGAGGTTGTACGAGTAGCCAGTACATTGAATGGGAACTTGGGACTTTTATAATATAAAAAATTAGGAGGAGGAACCTTTTATGACACCATGATAGGACGCATTACACTAATCACAGATTTTGTAAGGTTTCCTTATCTCGCTCTCTCTGCGTCTCAAATTCTAATAAAGAGGACTTGATTGACCCTTCATCCAAATATGCTGCACTGCCAAAATTATAGTCATAGTAGCATAAGTTCTTTAGATTTTTAAAATTTTACACCGACTCATCTTTCATGGACGAAATAACCTTGAACTCCACATAATTCCTAATGTCGTTTTCTGTACTTTTTCCGCTTTGGGATTCTCACATAAACCTTCATATTTACATTCAATAATCGCACTTTATAAAAATAAAAATTTTACATGTCATATTATTCACATAAAATAAAACTACTATGTTTAATATCAACCAAAGATTCTCACATAAACCTTCATATTTACATTCAAAAATCGCACTTTAAAACCATGTAGATTTTACATGTCATATTATTCACAGAAAATAAAACTACTATGTTTAACATGAACAAAGACAGTTTCTCTAGTTCAACAGTCATGTGGCATGCCTCTTGAAATAATTTTCCCACTCATAATTTTTCAAATCATACTCATAACTTTTCTAAAGAGAAAGGGAAACAATCAATTTCTCGACTCATAATTTTTCAAATCATTTCTCGACTCAACTTTTCGGCTCATTTTTCGAAAGGGAAACACCGCCATAACTCAGACAATTACCAACATAAATTTTGTATAAATTGAGATAATCATGTATTAAAAAGGTATGCATGCACAGCCACAATTGTAATGTGTTTGAGGCTGCTTTGTTGTTTCATTGTTATGTAAATGATGTAGTGTTGTGAGCAGCCATAGTTGAAGGTTTTCTCCGTGTTGTACTCTGACCAATCTTTCATCATTAAGACCACTCCTAAATCTTTTATAAAAATATGAAACAAGTATTTTTTAAAGAATGGAACTATAGGATAGATAAAATACTAATAAGTAAAATTAGATTAAATAAAATATTTATATTATTTTATTTTATTTTACACATTATTTCATCATTAAATCTATATTTTTTAAACATTAATTTTTTAATTTAATGAGGCAGTTAAGCAATTAAAAAAAATAAATTATTAAGTTAGTTTTCTAGAATGAAGATTTACATTTAAAATGTCTAAAACTTTTCCAAAATATTAAATTTGCATTCAAATACAAATTTTAATAATCAAACATTGCAATATCATAAAAATACATCTCACTAAACTACTACTTTTTTTAAAAAAACGAAGCAAAACTTTCTTTGTACAGTATGGGTGGAATGTTCATTCGGAGTAGAATGTTCACTAGAATTTTAAATTAATTCATAGACTTCACTCCCAAATATTACTAACAATATCATCACTAACTGTGAAAATCTACGCTAATAAAACTACATCTTTAAAAAAAAAAATTGATCAGGAAAATCAACCATACACAATATCAGCGAAATTCAATATTACAAGCTGCCTTCAAACACCTATGACACCAGCAATCTCATATATGCACCACTACCATTAAACCATACCTAAGGCCACCACACCAATGGACTCCCCAGCAAGAATTTTGTATTCTGCAAATGCTTTTGTGAGATTTACTTGAACTGTAATGCTATTTGACAACAGAAGTATGGCTATGGGGATAATTAATCATTGTGAACAGATTTACAAACACTGTTATTTATGTCAGTTTCCTAAAGGTTTCAGAAACCGAGAAATAGTGATGAGCCTCCGCTAAGTCTGAATTTCCACTAAATAGTAACAATAAGCTGCAGTGGTAATCTCAACCATTCTACTAACCTATTTTCCACGATATTATGGTTTGGCTTGTATTATGTCAGACTGTCAATGCCTCTGGTCTCCATCTTGAATTCCTGCACTGATTTTATTGGAGTTTTAAGTTGCATTGTCTTACTCATATCTGCCTACACGTCCTTCCACATGGCCCAAAGAATTGTATAAAGACCTGTCACAAGCAAAATTCCTCCGATGGCATTGCAGGAATCGTTACTAGTTTAATACATATGGTTAATGTTTTATAAATTTGGCAAATTTGTTAAATAAGATATTGGTGCAAACGCTCACATTCCCAAAGGAAGGTGTTCGGAGAAAATGAAAATTGACAAGATGGAGACCGATATTAGGGACACAGGAGTGAACATGTCTAGAAACACTGGCCCTTTTTTGCTCTTGCACCATATCTGTAACGCCTTATGGATTGTGCGACGGGAGGGCGCCAGGCGCCCGGGCGCGCGCACGCCGGGCGGGCGTGCGCGAATGCACGAGGGCAACTTCGCACAAAATGCGACGTTACACCGACCTGTAGTGCAACGATAGTTTGCAACTTGGTAAAATGCGTGAACGATTGGAGTGTTTATACCTACGATGGATGAAGTGTTGAGGGGTGGGCCGACCCACGGTAGGAGGGCAAGCCGACTCTCAAAAGGCGTTCATGAGGGGTGTTGCGACATGGTTTTGGGGGTCGGCCAAGGGGCTGCCACCCACACCACCCACTCCAGATACGCATATATATTACTTGTGTTGAGGAGGCATTTGGCAATCAACACCTTGCATATCTCTTGTGCTCTTTGCACAAGGCAAGAGGAAGTGCGCAGAAAGGGAGGAGTGCGCATCTCTCATGCGCACTACTCGGTGAGGCTGCATACTTGATACTTCTTGTGGACGGTCAAAGGTTGGCAAGGTGTGCCGGGTTTGGTTGCAGATTTTGTGTAGGACTTGGCAAGGGTGTTAGGTGGCTCGGGTGAGCACTGCCCTTCGTGCAAGAGGTGCACAAGATTGTTGTAAAAGGTAGGTTTGCCTCTCTTTGTAATATTCGGTTAAGTGTGAGACTTGGTTCGACCAGACACACTTGTACATTGTAAGATTGATGATCTTAATATATTGTTGGGCAGACTCACATTACGGGGAGTTGCCCCTCCCCTTTATACTTGTTGCAATTGTTGATGTTCTTGTTATAATTGCTATGGATAATGAATGAGTATGGGTTTCATTAAGTATAAAGGATAATTGCATGTTTACTTGGTTGCAAAACACAAGCTAAGTAATGAGAAAGTGATTTTAGGCGTAGTCCATGTGCACGAGTATTGTTAAAAAGAAAGTGTTCGGTAGTGCCACACCTCGCCGGCACGGTTGAAAGACCATCGTAGGCTTGGGGGCGTGACAGTTGGTATCAGAGCTGGTGTAGCTTGCGGATAAAAGCTGATACACAACTTGACAATTGGTATCAAAGCAGGTTGATAACCGGGTTGATGAAGTGTTGAAGCATTGAAGTAGCTCGGTTGGGCCGGTTTGATGAGCTATTACATAACTTGACAGTTGATATTTGAGCAAGGTTGCTCGCAACAGTGGAAGTAGGTACTTGCAGGTGAAGGAAGCTAGTTTCACATACAAGTGGAACAAGGGCCGGTTCATGGTTGCAGGGTACTTGGTGAAGCTGGTAAAGGTTGGAACCGGGTGTTGTAAAGTTGGGCAGGCGGTACTACGTGCTGGTCATACGATTTGGGCACTTGTCAGGTGGGCAAGTGGGATTGCGTGTGGGCAGGTATACACGGTTTGGGCGTCTGAACAAAGTACGAACCGAGGAAGACGAAGACATGGCAGGTTTGGAAAAATGCGAAGGGAAGCTCTTGCTTACCTTATACAGGTTGAAGCAGTTGAAAAAGGAGAATCCCTGGATTTGAGAAGAGCTTGCAGTCTTTGAAAAGAAAATTGAAGATGAGCTTCTTCAATTTGGATGGACAATAGAGCAAGGTGAAGTTGCCGATTGTGCAAACAAGGAAGAGGAAGTCTTGATGGCTGATGATGTTGTAGACATGGTCATGATGGAGGATGAACTTGAGATTGATTAAGTCGGACCAGGATCGTGCAGTTTGTAGACATGTGTGGATGAGGGTACTCTCATGGAGGAACCTCATGATGATGATGATGTAAGTACATTTGATGCATGTGTTTCATTTAAGCATTTAGTAGATGGACCGTATGCAGGGAAGGGCAAAGCCAGTTTGCCGATGCTAGGGAGCATCTTACCATGGGTGTTTATGATGAGACCTTGTATGGAGAAGCAAGGATTGTTGACAGTTGCAGGACTTGTTGGGATTGTTTGTGACCTTGTGGGAGAAGGTACAAAAGCCCGTGACAAGGGTGGAACTTGATGATCGTTGTGGAGGAATGGGTTGTGCTTTAGCCACATGGCTAAGTCCCCGACATGACTCATGGACAGTTTGAAGGGCACACACTTGGGTGGACTTCTCATGGCCGAGACCAAGAGATAGTCTTGGTGGAACCTTTGGTGGAGGAGCTATGATGGAAGGGACTCGTAATGATGATGTTTGGGTGGACTTCGCATGGCCAAGACCAAGAGATAGTCTTGGTGGACACTTAGGTGGAGGAGCTATGATGGAGGAAACTCATGACATGATGATATGGTTGGGTGACCGAGTTCATTAGACCGAAGATTGCAGCTTGGATATGGATGAATGATGGTTGTGATGGGTCTACTTGGTTGGACTACATGGACAACTTAGTCATGGACATCAGGTTGGAGACATGGAGCATGACAATCTTATGCAGGGACATTATGTGGGAGCACTTATAGAGTGTCATTTATGGGCATCCAATGAGGAGTGCCAAGGCAAGGATGTTGTGCAGATGGATTTGCTAGTGTGACATGGAGACTTATACTTATGAGCCTATGGAGAGGTAGTACACTCTTGTGCAACAAAGCCATGGACTTGGATGGAGTTGTGAGCAGTCTATGGGGCATTCTTACTACATGGAGAGCTGAGGCATCTTGCATAGACCTTTGGGTGGAGACTTGTATGCTTGCCAGAGTGTTGGTTGGCGATGACTCATGGAGCTCATGATGACATGAGATTGTTGTGACTCTTGGAGACTTCACATATGGTGGACTTGGAGGATCTGATGCATTGAGGAGCTGAGGTCAGGGAACTTTGATGCGGGTGCATACTTTCAAGTGCATACATAGGGATGGCTTGAAAGAGTGACTTGATGTGGAGGATCGATATGAGACACTTTGAGGTGATGGAGTTACGATGGTGATGATGCCTTGGTGGCAACACTTGGGCATAAGTTGAGCCGAGACTCAACTACTTTTTACACATGGGAGCTGATTGGTCCTTGATCATGGGCAGCACATGGATACATGACACAGGTGTATACTTGTTTCTATGGTAGACTTGAGGGATAACACATTACAGATGTGATGGACGTAGCTTCATGGACTTGGATGTGGCACACCGAGAGTTGGACTTTGATGAGATGGTCCCTTCATATGGAGGAGGCACACATATGGATGATGTTGGGATTGATGTGGCTGATTTCATATAGCACATTGACACCAAACATCATGGACATGTTGCAGATGAGATGGGGAGTACTTCATGGACCTGAGCATGGGTTACTTATATGGATGGATTCTTGATCGAGTTCAGGATGTGACAGGGATGTTTTGAGAAACGACTAATGGTGGCATTAGGATGTTCACTCTCATGGTTTGGGCGTGATGGTTGGATTAGCTACCTAACTAGTTCAGACATGGGGACGCGTAGTGTACAGAGATGTGTTAGCATTGTGTTGGAGTATCATGGTAGAGTTCACATGGGGACGACACATGATGAGGTCGACACGATATGTTGCAGTAGGCATGTAGCTTGAGATGGAGGGACCAGCCTTCCATGATGGAGCAACATGTGGAGATTGTGACATGATGGTTGATTGTCATGGATTGAGAGGACTTCCGATTGTTGAGATGAGATGTTGGCACATGGTTGAGGTGTGTTAATACTTGTTGACATATCATGGGAAGTTTGCACATGATGGAGATGATGCACATGATGGAGTTGGCACATTGTTGCAACGGACATGTAGCTTGATGTTGGAAGGATCAGCCTTCCATGGTGGAGAGCAGCATGGAGAGATTGTGGCAGGTGGTTGACGATCATGGACATCTATGACATACTTTGGTATGGACTATCATGGTGACAGTTGGTCACTTAGGTGAGACATGGTGGAGATGAGTCCTACATATGTTGCAGGGATGTTTGCCATATGTGGAGGAGTTGACATCATGGATTGATGCTTGGGGATGTTGTCGAGGACGACAACGACTTCAGGTGGAGGAGGATGTAACACCTTGTGGATTGTTCGACGGGCGGGCACCGGGCGCATGATCGCACGAGGGCGACTTCGCACAAAATGCGACGTTACAGCGAGTTGCAGTGCAACGATAGTTTGCGACTTGGTAAAATGCGTGAACGATTGGAGCGTTTATACCTACGATGGACGAAGGGTTGAGGGGTGGGCCGACCCATGGTAAGAGGGCAAGCTGACTCTCAAAAGGCGTTCATGAGGGGTGTTGCAACATGGTTTTGGGGGTCGGCCAAGGGGCTGCCACCCACACCACCCACTCCAGATACGCATATATATTACTTGCGTTGAGGAGGCATTTGTCAATCAACAACTTGCATATCTCTTGTGCTCTTCGCACAAGGCAAGAGGAAGTGCGCAGAAAGGGAGGAGTGCACATCTCTCATGCGCACTACTCGGTGAGGCTGCATACTTGATACTTCTTGTGGACGGTCGAAGGTTGGTAAGGTGTGCCGGGGTTGGTTGTAGATTTTGTGTAGGACTTGGCAAGGGTGTTAGGTGGCTCGGGTGAGCACTGCCCTTCATGCAAGAGGTGCACATGATTGTTGTAAAAGACAGGTTTGCCTCTCTTTGTAATATTCGGTTAAGTGTGAGACTTGGTTCGGCCAGACACACTTGTACATTGTAAAACTGATGATCTTAATATATTGTTGGGCAGATTCACATTACGGGGAGTTGTCCCTCCCCTTTATACTTGTTGCAATTGTTGATGTTATTGTTATAATTGCTATGGATAATGAATGAGTATGGGCTTTATTAAGTATAAAGGATAATTGCATGTTTACTTGGTTGCGAAACACAAGCTAAGTAATGAGAAAGTAAATTTAGGCGTAGTCCATGTGCACAAGTATTGTTAAAAATAAAGTGTTCGGTGGTGCCACACCTCGCCGACACGGTTGAAAGACCACCATAGACTTGGGGGCGTGACAATATCAGCATGTACCCAGCGCCTGAAATCATAACTCCCTGCATGTTATAAAAATATTAGATCTGATTATTTAGCTTGAAAATTTCATAAACATGAAAGATATAGAAGTCAAACCATTGATTTAGTTTATATTTCAAAATTTAAGATGGCCAGCCAAAATGGAAATTAAATTCATTTTGAATAATAATTAATGAATAGGAATAAAATGTATAGGCATACTCCATAGACAATGCTCAATAGTTGGTTGTCCCACTCGAGGGTCCACCATGCAGCATTTCCTTCAAAAATTAAAGCTACCACAGCTGATTGCAGCGTGCTTAAAAAGCACATTAGGGTTGTCATTGACAGTGGAGCTGGGTATAGATTTACAACGATATCCTGCAAACCAAATAGGAAACGAGAGTGTTCCGAATAAAAAAATTAAAATTGGAATAAGAAATATTTATCTGATAAATTATTAAATATTTGAAATTCACTAAAAGTTATAGAGAATATATGCCAGAATTTTAGTAAAATGGGGACAATCGATAATTACCAATACTTCAAATATTTCATATTTAAGTTAAGCTTTTATTCTCCATTGAAATTGACATGCGAGTGACATTAAACTCTCACTTATTTTTACCAAGAAACATTTTAATTAGGCCGATAGGCCTTTCCTTTGAAAAGGGACCTTCGTCGTCCCTTTTGTTCTCCCGCTGACACGTGTCGTCGGCTCCCCTTCATCCTCGTGCTGACATCTGGTGGCGGGTTTTCAGGTTTCGGGTTTTTGCAGGTTTGTTGGATAAATCTCCACGCGCGTTATCCTAACGACATCTGGTGGCGGGTTTTCAGGTTTCGGGTTTTTGCAGGTTTGTTGGATAAATCTCCACGCGCGTTATCCTAACCCGATACGATCGAACATCAATACTCTCGGAATAACCCTGCTGTTTTCCCCGCTGTCCTCTCAATACCCTCTGGATTCCCATTCTGCTCAACGCTCGACCCTCCATTCTTCTCTGCAACCGTGCTAGGGTTTGAGGGACTCTCGTTTTGCTACCACACTAGTGATTGTCCAGACTGCTCTTCCATGCCATACGAATTTCAGTCGGTGCTAGAAGACACTTCGAGTCCTTTTCCAGCGAGAAACACCACGGTAATCCATGTCTCTGCTCTTTCTCATGTTCAATCACAGTTATTTTTTTGTTGTTTTGTTTCAAGTTCGTGCTGGTTCTAATACTCAGCTAATTATTACTGCAGGTATTATGGTGGCCTTGTTTGTGTCATCGGCTGATACCCAAGACTAGAAGCTTGTCCAGTTTTGAGTTCTTATTCTCGGTTCACTAATTGCTTAACCCTAACTAGGAGTGTCTACCCCTCACAAGTGAAATGAGACAAGGGTTAAAGTCCGCGAGGTGTTGGTCATCCGGAGCACACGACATCCAGGCCAGAGCTCATGGGCGTTTCCGCTCCCCAGGTATGACCAGGCCGTTAGATTTATTTATGCGTTTTAGTCCCAAGTCTGGGCACGGGTTAACAAAACAATTTACTTGTACTTAAGCTTTTGTAGTCCTTTGCGTCGAGGCCACAACTTCTTTATCACTGTGTATTAATTATTATTTGACCATTGAGCCAAATACATCTGTCATATTTTTCCATGACTTAACAGTCGTAAGGTTTTAAGAGAGGCTTCGGCGTAGATCACATGAAATAGACTTTTGTCGTAAGGTTTATTTATGAATTTTGAAATGGGTTTTTTAAAATGGCTTTCCTGCACACAGGGCGTGGCTTCTGCTATTAGATCCACTGCTTGATTGGCTCTGCTAATAATCAAAACGAGTAGGACGAGAAGAGGAACGGATTTCCGGGGAATATCTTCTTGTAGTTCCTTTTGATCTGATGGGAGGGGGATGTACAGAGGCCGAATGTCCAGGGACTCTGTTTTTGCTCACTGTAAGAAATGTTGCAGGGGAGGGGAATGAGAAGCAGATGGTGAGGAGTATGATCATAACTTTGAATATGATTGGCCTTCTTTTTTATGCTGTTTTGGCTTGGCACAGAATGAGTTTATTCCTACTGTTAGGGTATCAGATAGAGAAATGGATGAAGATAAGTATTCTACATGGAACGGCTTGCAATGGAGTCCTCCAGAATCACCAGAAGCCCTCATGCATTTCCTTGGAAAGGGTGTTATCTACTCGTTGCTGATCAATAAGTATATTTCTATTTTCTTTGTCCTGTAGTGGCATACTCAAGTTTATTTGTTTGTGAAGTACATTAGATGATTTTGTTTCACAGAATTGTCTTTTTGGCATCGTTAATTTTTGCTTGTAACTCTTTTTTTGTGTGTCTTTTTACAGTGCCGGATCTTACAATTTTGACTTTTTCTGGAGATTTTCAGGGGTAAGGGTTGTCTCTCTCTCGAAACATTACTATCTTGGCTTTTTGAATATAGGGTTTTTGGTCTGACCATTCATTGGGGTTATGCTTTAAGGATTAACCCAGCTTACCCAGCATATAAAAGGGAATATGAAGTGTTCAATTGGTGTGCTACTAGCAACTTGCATATAGGTAGTCTTAGTTTGACCCTCGGACATCGAAACTGGCTATCTGCTAAGGTATCAATTATATGTATTTTTCTTAATTTTCTATATAGTTTCCAAACTTATAGGTGTAAATCTCACTTTGGTTCCTACTTTTCCGTTCAATACCAGGCGTAAATTTGCCAGCCTCGTGGATTGCCTCTTTCGTTCACATTTGGGTTTAACTTAGCTGGTGCTGTAATTTTCATGGACAGATGTAAATGAGTTTGTGATTTTAATTTCTGAGTTGCAATGCAATTTTATTAGGAGCCCTGCATTTTCACAAACAACTTAAAATTAGTTCTACATGAGGCCTGGAAATGCAGTCAAATCTTTCATGATGCATTGTGCAACAGTGAATGATGACTAAGAACATTCAGAAGATATTATTGCAAACTTTATTGGAAAAATAGTCCCCTCACCAAGCGTTTTCTAGCTGCCGTGGGTTTCTGGTTAAGGGTTAATGGCTGTTGGTTTTCAGCCATCTACCATATTTGTTGGTGCATTACTAGGACTTTCTTTGTTGAAAGCTGCAGCATGGAGTCAGTTGAAATGCCATAGCTTGTATTTTTCTCTCCATGTTATGGACAGCTTTCAGATTGAATAAGAAAGATCCGAGTTACTGAACTCTGTTATTTCCAGCGACTCTCCATTAGAGCAATGGATCGGTAAGCTTTGAAATTCTCTCGGTGCTATCTACTATATGCTATGCTAGATATAGGTAGATTTATGTGATAGCGCATTCAACTCTTTGTTTTAGACTATAATCATTTTACATTTTACATTTGATAAATGATGCACACAGGGCGTGGCTTCTGCTGTTAGATCCACTGCTTGATTGGCTCTGCTAATAATCAAAACGAGTAGACGAGAAGAGGGACGGATTTCCGGGGAATATCTTCTTGTAGTTCCTTTTGATCTGATGGGAGGGGGATGTACAGAGGCCGAATGTCCAGGGACTCTGTTTTTGCTCACTGTAAGAAATGTTGCAGGGGAGGGGAATGAGAAGCAGATGGTGAGGAGTATGATCATAACTTTGAATATGATTGGCCTTCTTTTTTATGCTGTTTTGGCTTGGCACAGAATGAGTTTATTCCTACTGTTAGGGTATCAAATAGAGAAATGGATGAAGATAAGTATTCTACATGGAACGGCTTGCAATGGAGTCCTCCAGAATCACCAGAAGCCCTCATGCAATTCCTTGGAAAGGGTGTTATCTACTCGTTGCTGATCAATAAGTATATTTCTATTTTCTTTGTCCTGTAGTGGCATACTCAAGTTTATTTATTTGTGAAGTACATTAGATGATTTTGTTTCACAGAATTATCTTTTTGGCATCGTTAATTTTTAGTTCTAACTCTTTTTTTGTGTCTTTTTACAGTGCCGGATCTTACAATTCTGACTTTTTCTGGAGATTTTCAGGGGTAAGGGTTCTCTCTCTCTCGAAACATTACTATCTTGGCTTTGTGAATATAGGGTTTTTGGTCTGACCATTCATTGGGGTTGTGCTTTAAGGATTAACCCAGCTTACCCAGCATATAAAAGGGAATATGAAGTGTTCAATTGGTGTGCTACTAGCAACTTGCATATAGGTAGTCTTAGTTTGACCCTCGGAAATCGAAACTGGCTATCTGCTAAGGTATCAATTATATGTATTTTTCTTAATTTTCTATATAGTTTCCAAACTTATAGGTGTAAATCTCACTTTGGTTCCTACTTTTCTGTTCAATACCAGGCGTAAATTTGCCAGCCTCGTGGATTGACTCTTTCGTTCACATTTGGGTTTAACTTAGCTGGTGCTGTAATTTTCATGGACAGATGTAAATGAGTTTGTGATTTTAATTTCTGAGTTGCAATGCAATTTTATTATGAGCCCTGCATTTTCACAAACAACTTAAAATTAGTTCTACATGAGGCCTGGAAATGCAGTCAAATCTTTCATGATGCATTGTGCAACAGTGAATGATGACTAAGAACATTCAGAAGATATTATTGCAAGGGTTAAGGGTTAATGGCTGTTGGTTTTCAGCCATTTACCATATTTGTTGGTGCATTACTAGGACTTTCTTTGTTGAAAGCTGCAGCATGGAGTCAGTTGAAATGCCATAGCTTGTATTTTTCTCTCCATGTTATGGACAGCTTTCAGATTGAATAAGAAAGATCCGAGTTACTGAACTCTGTTATTTCCAGCGACTCTCCATTAGAGCAATGGATCGGTAAGCTTTGAAATTCTCTCGGTGCTATCTACTATATGCTATGCTAGATATAGGTAGATTTATGTGATAGCGCATTCAACTCTTTGTTTTAGACTATAATCATTTTACATTTTACATTTGATAACTATTCTTAGCTACTGTATGATGTTGTAGGTACAAGGTTATCAAAGAACTGGGAGATGGCACTTATGGGATTGTGTGGAAGGCGATTAATCGCTCAACCAATGAAATTGTTTGTTCCTTACGCTTGACACTAGAAATAACAACATAGCTGGCATTAAATCCATCATACTAGTATGGCAATTCAGTGTGAAATTTGCCCATTTAAAAATAATTATTAGTTATTATGATTAAGCTATTTTAACATAACAGGGCTGTGGTATTTGGTAGGAAACCGTTTGATCTCATATCTATTTCGTATCTTTTAACAGGTTGCCATCAAGAAAATGTGTCAAACCATGTGTAGAAGATGGTTTTCACATTTCTGATATTAACATCGACATACTGAAAGAGGTATTCTTATAGTCATCCACACAAAATGTATACTTCTAACTTTTTCTTTTCTCGCAACATTTTCCTTATCTCATGTGCTTGATTAGTATCAAAGATATCAGAGGTTTTTTTGTATGTTTACGGATGGACAGTTTTTGACTGCAGTAGTTCTTGTATTTTGTCTATGTCCTGAATGATGATGCGATTGCAATTTTTTTCTCATTTGGCCTTGTGCTGAATGTTTTTAGAGGGCAAAGCTCAGGGCTCAAAATTAACTCTGTGTTTTTCAAGAACACCGTGGCTTGGGATGTTGCTTAAGAATTTTCAATCGTGGTTGTCTGTTATGCTTTGCTATCTGTTTGCAATTTTTTTGAATTTTTATGTCAGGAAATAAATTTTCTTGGGCCATATGCCTTTTTTCCTAATTCGTTATTTATTGGTTTAGGCAAATATCATATTTTGTAAGTTGTGACCTAGAATAACTGCACCGAAGGTGTAAAATACAAGGTTACAAGATTTGCTAAATTTCTGCATGTTATTTGCTTCTCTGTCCGAGTTCTGCTCTTAAGGAATGAGTTTCCATAGTTTTGTCTGTCATTTGCTTAATTTGTTCCTTTTTCACTTTTTTGACATGTTGCTACCCACTCATACAATATATTGGCCACAGTATATCCAAAATTCAGATGCAACTTGTGGAAGAAGTTATGAACATGAAAGAAAAATTATAAGTAGATATTAATAGGACTAGAGAAATTAAGGATGTCACCAGTAGTGTCACGATTGACTTCATCAAGTATAAGCTCAAGAGTACTGGAACTTAACAAACCACCTCAAGTAATGTACATTAAATCCCTTTGTGCTGAATTGGTATTTATGATATGCGTCTTACTGGGATTATATAGAGTCCAAATTCATTTTTATTATAAATTTGAAGTGTGTTTTATCTAATGTCTAGCAATTATAACAAATTGTATACCACATGGAATCCTAATACCTTTTCCGCAGAGAGATTCCTAAAACCTTGGCTAGATATCCTATGCATATAGGAACATGGGATTGTAATTATCTTGCAGTTCTTGAGTTGCCAATGGCTGTCTGATATCACTGTGTAGCTGTGTTTGAAGTATCAATGTTTTTTTGTTTCGTTTTTGTTTGTGTAAAAAAATTCAGATCATTCTATTTCTGCAAACTTGATCATTCTATTTCTGCAAACTTCATATTGCAATTCTCATAAATCTGAAATATATTTCCTCAAGTGGCTTGTGGTAGCAATCTTATCAAATATTTAAAAAATATAGAGGCCTAACACCATGGATGTATATGCTATACTGTAATTAGCCTGTGTTTTTTGAAGCTGCCAATGATGGTGTCCTTGACTCCATTATGACTGTGTAGACATTTATTTGACCTGCTAATACCTTGTTTTGGTAAAATTAGTCACACCATTGTGAATGTACAAACCCCACATCAAAGTTATCGATTACTGCTGGAGCATCTAGAAAAAGTCCATTTTTTTCCCCTCTGAAGTCAGTTTTGTTTGGTCTCTATAACGTTGTTGGATATTCTATGCAAGTAGAAACCTGTGATTGTAATTAGCTTGTTGTAAGGTTGTGAATGGGTGTATTTGTTTTGAATTGTGTAAATTTGTTTGAAGTATTGATGTCTGTTTTTAATAATATAACTGGCATCTTCGTGTTTATGCAAATCCAATTTTGGCGCTATTAATTATTATTGAGCCATTTAGATCTGAGTCTAATTTCTGCATTTCGTTAAATCTGAAGTAGCTTCCTCTAGTGGCTTGTAATTACCTTATGTTTCTGGAGGTTTCCCAAGGTTATTTTTGTTATAACTCTGTATACATTTATTTAAGTGTTAAACTCAAAAACATTAACAATTAACAATAGATTGAGGGAAATGGAAGGCGATTAACCATATTATAATTTCTTATTTTTTATAAATGCTTTTGCATGCATAAATAGATCGGTGACAAATTATGCACTTGCTCAATCACCTTTTTTACTTTTGCTTCCCATTGTCTGAACTATGACTTTTGCTTCTTTTTGTCTGAACTATGAGTGCTGCGTGATTGTCTGGAAGTTTGCACTGAGTTAAGGGCGGAACTATGACTTTTGCTTCTTTTTGTCTGAACTATGAGTGCTGCGTGATTGTCTGGAAGTTTGCACTGAGTTAAGGGCGGAACTAAAGCGAAAACTTGAATTTTTTTCTTCTTTTAAATTTGAAAGTTTTTCCAACCTAGCCAAGAGTTGTAATTCTAGAGATAGCCACTTGGTGTCTCACATGATTCTGCCATGTTTTCAGGTGTGCCTTGAATGACCATTAAAAACCCATTATCTTCTCTATGGCAAGACTCGACCAGGTGAAAAATTGTTTGTCTCATTATCTTCATACGTATGGAAAAAATGCATACTATAGTATTGGTCAGACAACCAAAAAGGACTGGATGAAGACAACGAGGAGTATGAAAACTCTTCTTCCAATTTTTAAAAGGTTTCCGTTCATTTCTAAACTTAAATGCTTTACCCATAGTTTAGTACATTGTTGAACCTTTGTATATACTATAATGAAACTACTTTCTTCTATATCGGGCTGAATATATCAAGCTATCAACATGTCTTTGGACAAATGTATTACAGATCAAGAATATCCTGCACTTAAATGTTAAAAAGATAAAAGACTTAAATTTGCAAATCAGAAGCAGAGCACTTCGAATCTCTTGAATAAAATTTTAACTCGACTGGTAGTAACTTACCCTTGCACAATGCTCCAATGCCTCCGGTTGAAATATTTGACAAGTTATTCTCCTAGTATCTTAGAAGTCATAGTACAACTTATTATTATTCTTCTTAGGAATTGTGCTCCTCATTTATATTTGACGTGTTCAGGGTTTATTATGTTCTTTTGGGTGTTTTGGATCAAAGTAGTCTACTCTGATGAAAATTCTATTGATTCCATATTAACAAAGGATCAAAGAGTACAAGAAAGATACTTGAACCAACATCTCTTCTAGAAAAATTCAACAATTTCAATTTAAAAATCCTATCGGCCTCTCTTTGTACCTTTTGGGACAATTGCTAGTAATATCTTTATATTGAAAAGTATTTAAACAACATGACAAATAAATATATTATACAAAGATGTATTTGCTATAAAAGAATGTTGAAACTGCTCATTTAAGATTTTAACTTTGGATGATGGAG
>APFE030726857.1:0-91542 GCA_000404065.3 Pinus taeda | reverse complement strand
ATGAACATTTGTAGTTAAATAATCCCTCCTTGTCATAAACTGAATGCTCCTTTACATTTTGCACAATACCACAATTTCTCTATTTTGGGCATAATTGCAATTCGATCATTTCTTTATTATAATTTCTCCAGAATGTAATATGGAAAAGCAAAACAACCACTTTCGATTTCTAATAGTGTGCATCCTCAGTGCTATCTTTGGATTCGTAGGGTTTTTCATAGCACATTGCTTTTTTCTTCTGTATTTTATTCTATTTCTGCAACATTATAAAACATGTTATGGTACTTTTTCAATATTTCATTGTATATAGTCTTCTTTTAAAATGGGAAGTCCTATTGCACTCTCCCTCTTTTTTCTCAATATATATATATATATATATTTATTTATTATTTTTTTTTTTTCTAAATTGTATTTTTTTTAAACATGATGTATAATTGTTAAAAATCCAAAGAGTATGGGAATCATGTTATATAATTGAGGAAAGAATAAACTGAAAAGATTTATGAAAGAATAAACTGGAAAGATTTATGATGAAATATGTATTTTTATTGGTTGATTTTTGAGTTCGCAATAATGGTGTATTGAATTTAAGTAATATCACGTGTATATAATGATGAAATGAATTCATGGAAGGTAATGAAATATATATTATACTCTAAGTTAAGTTAAGGTGAAGTTTCTGTTTTTTAAAAAGATATTATAAATTAGATAGTAAAAGTGGAGATGATTTTTTTATATATAACATGCATAAAATATGTATTAATTAGTTTATATAAAATTTAGTATCTATTAAATTTTAAATTCAAATTTTATGAATAAAGATTGAAAATGGAAACAAACTATGAAAATAAAAATTATTTAAAAAAGAAATATTATTATAAAGCATTATTTTTTTGGTTAAGTAAGAGTGGATCTTTCTATTAACCGAAACAGGTACATTACATGTTTTACAAGGTAAACCAAACTTCCTTGCGTTTACAAAAAATAGTCCACATTTCCTAACTGAAGCGGAATTGGCTTAAACCTTCAACACTTGGAACCATCCCCACAATCGGGAGAAATGGCCAACAAAGGTAATACATTAAAGCCCAACTTCGTAGCCTAAAAGTTCGGATTTCAAAATTATTACATTCGCGGCCATAAAAAAGGCGGGTCTGCATTCCCAGTACCACCGACCCTCCACCGTTGATCTACCCTTTGTGGTTCCCACGATCTACGTAGATTTCGCGTGGACAAGTAGCTTGAGGATTACCCGCCTGAAAAGGGGTATCCTCTTTCCTTCTCGCTGCTACGTGTCGCTTGCCGAATGGAATCGGATGCCTTCCTCTGAATACTAGTTACTGCTTGGACCCCTTCTAAAATATCGCTTGTGGTATTGGAAACCACTTCCTTGCGAATTGACTCGTGCCCTTTACCGCCGAGCGATGACCGTCGATCCACCCTTCAGACGCTTCCCGCTCCTTGGATGGATTTACGATGTAGTTACGCTTAAACCCAGTTTCTCTATTTTTCGCAGACTCATTGTGTAGCCATTGATCCATTGAGTGACTGTGACAAACCTGCATCACTTCCAGAATTTGTCCTCGCGCCATTGCTTCCTTCATTTTCCTCCGCTGATCTCAACCTTTCCCATTGTTCCATATCTTTGGCCACCTAACAGAGACAGTCCTCTAACAGTTTTCCTGGGGGTAACAACTCCTAGACGTATCGAGTGTCCCTTTCCTTATTAATCACATCTTCGTTCGCCAAACGATCTGCTACCATGTTAGCTTTTCTTTTCACATGGACAAAGCTTACATTTTTTAGGATTTGCAAGTGGGAGTAGATACGATGAAAGACTTGTGAGAGCCTCCAGTGTTTCGAAACTTTATCCAGTGATGTACCATTACATATTTTCTTGGCCGCTCTAATAATCAATTCCGAAACTGCTTCAATGGTGACATTATGAGAATCAAAATCCACTAATATTTCCAAGCATTTCTCTAGGGCCATGAGTTCCACCATGTTATTAGTGGCCTTTCCGAAGGGGCCATGAAAGATTTTCTTTATTTGACCCTGTTCATCTCTTATAACACCCCTAAAACTAGCTAACCTTGGGTTGCCCTTAGATGCTCCCTCTAAATTGACTTTTAAGAAACCATATGGAGGAGGCTTCCAAATATTTATATCTGAATTTATTTGGCTCACTCCCTTGATAATGCCCTATGGGCTTATGGATTGGAGACCCAAATGTAGAAGGATACTCACATCTTGGGGCAGAGGAGGGTTTTTAGGAAGTGTCCTTAACATGCTACTGACTGTGTCTTTGAGCTGCCTTAAAATTTGGTCAAATATGTGTTGGGGCTTGCTTGCTTTGTTCTTGAAGATCCGACTGTTGCGCTCTTTCCATACATTCCAGATTACAAAGCCTGGAATTAGGGTCCAGGATCTGTTAACAATTTCATTCCTTCAGAAGTTTTTCCTCCAATTCTTCAAAGTGTTGGAGATGTTGAGTCTGTCCCTATTAGTGTGCCTAAAGATTGAGGCCACCCATTCCCACACAATGGAGGTGAAAGGACATAGGTTAAGAAGGTGATCCATCGTCTCCTCTTGTTCACAAAGGCAACATTTGGATGGTCCAATGAAGCCTTTTTTCAGGATATTCTCCGAAGTTAAGATTTTCCTTTGATGAACTAGCCAAATAAATAATCTTATTTTCATCCAGTGGGGGCTTTGCCAAAGATTCTTCCAAACTTGATTAGGATTGGGATAGTTAAATCTTGTTACTACCTTTTTAGCTTCTTTGAGGTTAAAGTTTCCTTTGGTGTTCTTTCCCCATCTTAGTTGGTCAGGCAAGGAGGACACCAAAATCCTCCTATGCTCTAGATCCTGTGTAAGAGAGTCTACCTGGGCCCTCGAAGGACTCTCCTCATTGTAGCCTAGATTCTTCAAAGCTCTCCATTTTCCATTGTTCCTTAACTGGTCCCTGAAGTCTTTTACCATAAGTAGACCTTTGTTGTCTGTGTCATTCTTGAGAGCTGCTAATTCATCCTTATACAAGTTGGGTTCCTGCTACCAGTTATCCTCCCAAAATCGTGCATGGTTCCCAGCTCGAATTTCCTAGAAACTATGTTGCTGAACAATACTTTTATTTTCTCAGGCAAGGTTCCAAATGTCAGAGCCCTTAATGTGCCCTGACATTCTAATGTGATCTTTCTCCTGACAATTCTTGGCATATTTTTGTTTCCAAAGCTGAGCCCAGGGAGTTGCCGATTCCTTGATCCATCTCCACCAGAGTTTGGCTCCCGAAACCTTGCTGATGGTTTCAGGATCATGAAGCCCCGAGCCACCATGGCTCTTGGGTTTTCAGATCTTGTCCCAGGCTACTAACACCCATTTCTTTTTCACTTCTCCTTTTCCCCATAGAAAGTCCCTCTGGATGCTCCTGATCTACTGCTTAACTCCTTTAGGAGCAGGAAGAGTTGAGAACATGAGTATGGGAATGGCCTGCAGGACAGCCTGTGTGAGCACAAGCCGCCCCGCCAAGTTTAAAGACCTGCATGTCCATTTTTGGATCTTGTCCTGCATTTTGTTTATAATTGGCTCCCATACTTCCTTGCTGAAGGTTTATCTGTGAGAGGTATGCCTAGATATTTGGAAGGTAGTTGGTCCCTTTGAAACCCAAGAATTCTGCTGATATTTCTTTGAATAGCAATGTTAGTGTTAAAGAAAAAAACTTTTGATTTGTTGAGGCTTTTCTCTATGCCAGCAACCATAGCAAAGTCATTCAAAATTTGTTTGATTGTTTTGGCTTCCATGACTATGGGTAAGCCCTGCAGCATTATGTCATCCACAAATTGCTGATGTGTGTTTGTCGTTCCATCCAGTTTAATGCCCTGGATTCTTCCTTCAGCATTAGCTATTTTGATCGCTCTACCAAGCCCTTCCATCATGAGAACAAAGAGGAAGGGTGAGAGTGGATCCCCTTGTCTGAGACCTTTGGAGGGTGTGAAGAGTCTTGAAGGAGCACCATTAAGCAGGATGGAGAAACTAGTCGTGGTAACTAGTGCCATAACCCATCTTATCTAGTTTTGTACAAAGCCATGGGCTTTTAGAACTGCCCTTATATAAGACCAGCTTAGCTTGTCATAAGCTTTCGCTAGATCTAATTGAATGATCATTCCAGCTTGTTTGTTGCTTTTGAGAGAGTGTACCACCTCATGAACTTGGATAATATTATTAAAGATTTGTATTCCTTCCACATAGCCCGTTTGCTCCTCTGAGGTGAGAGCTAGTAAGAGTGGCTTGAGTTTATTGGCTATCACCTTGGAAATAATTTTATACACCACATTACATAGGGCTATGGGTCTGAATCCATTCAGAGTCGTGGAATTTTCCCTTTTTGGGATCAAAGCTATGAAGGAAGAATTAAACACCTTCAGAACCTTTTTGGATCTTCTTGAGTCTTCCACCACCTCAAGGATAATATCCCGTTTGACTGTTTTCCAACATGCTTTGAATAAGTCTACATTAAACCCATCCATGCCTGGAGCTTTTCCATTTTGCATTTCATTGATCACCTCACTGACCTCGTCTTCCGACAATGGCCTGTTAAGATTTTGGTTATCTTCTCTGGTGACCAGTTGAGGGATGTACTGAGTGAAATGGTTGATGAACTTGGATCTGTCCTCTAGAGGTTCCTCTGCAATACTGAGGAAATGTTGTACAAGAAGAGATTCCATGTCTATGTGAGAGAAAATTTCTCTCCCCTGAGAGTCTTTGAGCTTTGTAATTCAGTTGTGTTCCCTTTGATGCACGGTCGATTTGTGAAAGAACTTCGTGTTTCTTTCTCCCTCTCTAATCCACTGTATCCTTGACTTCTGTATCCAAAAGATCTCCTCTTGAAAGCACCGATCTTCCCATTCTCCATGCAAAGATTCAGCTAGCTTTTTCCGCTCCTTGGTAAAGCCCTCTGTAATGTTAATCCAATTGATTTCCTGGAGTTTCTGCTCAGCTTCTGTTTTGGCTTTGAAGATGTTGCCAAATTCCTTTTTGTTCCAACCTTTAAGCTTGGATTTGATATGTTTAAGTTTCTGTTGGAGCATGAACATTCTAGTGCCTTGAATGTTTAGATCCTCTTTCCACCATTTGTCAATATTACTATTGAGTTCAGGGTGAGAGAGCCAAGCATTCTCAAACCTAAAAGGTCTGTTTCTTGGTGTACCCATGAAAGTGGCTTCCAGCTGTACAGGCCAATGGTCCAATTCTCCAAAGGGAAGAATAGAAGTTGTCATGGCAGGGCCTGAGAGAAAGAGTTCCTCTAAGATAATAAATCTGTCTAATTTAGAGGCGACTTGTGAAGCCCCTCCCCTCTTGTTGTTCCAGGTGAAGGTCCCATTTATTGTTATCATGTCCACTAACCCCATGTTCATTATGAAGTTCTAGAAAGCCATGGAGTCTCTGCCTAGCTTCCTGATGCCCCCTTTTTTCTCTGTAAGAGATCTTATCATATTGAAATCTCCTGCAACGATTCAGGGCATATTAGGGTATCTTGCTCTTAGTTCCTCAAGGGAGGTAAGAAGCTTGAATTTGTCTTCTTGCTTTTTAGGGCCATAGACATTTGTGATCATGTAAATCTCCTTATCCCCTAAAGGTTGACATACCAAAGAAAGATAGTTCCTAGATGCCTCAACATTTAGTATTCCAAATTTTTGTGGATCCCACAAAGTGAAAACCCCCCCAGCTGAGTTTTTTGCTTTAACTTCTAGATACTCAGACTTGATTAACCATCTATTATGTATTCCTCTAATCTTCTCCATCTAATATTTTGTTTCTTGAATAAACACCATACCTGGTTCTTCTTCTTTTATTCTATTACTGAGATTTCTTTGTTTCCTTCTATTTCATATGCCTTTGATATTCCAGGTTGTAAGCTTCATTAAGAAAGATTAGTAAAGGAGTAACTCTCTCTCTATCTCTTTTATATATATGATTTTTTTATTTAATAAATAAAAAATAAAATGATTTTACAGTTCTTAATTAACCTAAGAGAGTTTAAATTTATAGTGTAAAAATCAAGGAAACGCCAACCAGTAAATGAAAATTTTGAAGCTCCATATTTACATCAAAAAGACAAGTACCCCATTTTGTACATCGTACAATATAAGTATTTGGTAGTGTTATGGTATCTTTGTGAAAATAGAATAATTAAATCTAGATAAATACTACTTTACAACACAACATTTAAGATTTTGATTATGGAGACTATATGAGGCTACACTTCAGCGTGTTTGTAAATAACAACGAACCTCAACAAATTTGCCACGAAAGTAAAAATAATACTCCAAAAAACAAAGGCATCAACTTGACATCAGTCACAGGTAAATACTACTTTACAACACAACATTTAAGATGTTGATTATGGAAAGTATATGAGGCTACACTTCAGCGTGTTTGTAAATAACAACGAACCTCAAAAAATTTGCCATGAAAGTAAAAATAATACTCCAAAAAGCAAAGGCATCAACTAGACATCAGTCACATCTACCAGTTGATAGGGAAGTCTGAGAAGTGGTGCCAATTGCCCTATTTACAACAGATCAGAGCAAAGGTCACCCATATGTGTCTTCTACAAATATGTCTCGAGATCAAATCGCCATGTCTACAACAGTTATTATTCTTCTTATCAATGTTATTGTTACGATTCATAGTTCAATGTTAGCAACGAAGGCCTTGAATCTCGTCCACAACGACAGAAGCATAGCAGAATTTATCAAAATTTTGTGCAAGGTGACTCTCTATCTACAGGCTTGCATTTCATCTCTCCTTTTTGACACGAAAACAAAGGAATGCAGAGTGGCAACTAGGGGAGTTCTTCTAAAAAAGAAACGCCTCACGACGTAAATATATATCATTATCTCTAAAGAAATGTTCTCTACTTATGCTTTGAGGATAGAGATAATGACCTATATTTACGTCGTATATATATATATATATTACAGATCCACTCAAAGGGATCACATCCCACTGGTTTATTAGCAAAGCCTAACTTCAAAGGCATCGAAGAAAATTATCTTTGTGACCTTCCATTAGTGAGGTGCTTTAGCAACAAGAAATCAACCAATTAAACTAACCCTCAAAACTATTTACAAAAAAATTTCCCACGAAAACTAGAAATGGTGATTACAAAGTGGAGATTTTAAAGAAAAACCCACGAAAACTAGAAATGCTGATTACAAAGTGGAGATTTTAAAGAAAACCCCACGAAAACTTGGAAATGCATATGATATCGGATGAGTGATCATATACATCAATCACTATTGTATTGCCAGTCATCTGAATCAATACTGTCTTCATGATCTATCTCTAAGAGCTGGTCTATGTCAGGGGTAAATATATGATGTGGCAAGGAATCATCAAGCCATGGAGGTGCTGCTTCCAAAAAACAGCAGAAAAATGGAAAATTGAATACATTTGCTGGCCTCTTCCTGGGATCTGTAGAAATTTCTCCATGGAATCTGACCTTTACCCCGAATGACGGTTCATCTTGCTGCCTTTCTAGTAGAGCTACTTCTGTTCCAGAATGAAGGAATTCAAACTCTATTGTATAGTCATATCGAGCATCAATATGAATTTCCCACATTAATGTACTAATGGTCTCTCTGAAATTAAAATTGCAAATATGTTCACTCCTGGGCATATATTTGAACATAAACAATTTAAACTAGGGGCTCCACCAATTATTGACGCCATCTAACTGTGTTGCATATGCAATGACCCTAACATAGCCTTGTATTCTGGCCCTCTGATGAATGGAGAAATAATCTTGCCATGTCCAATCTGTATGTTGGATAAAACCAAAACAGATAGGAATTGGCTCTCTAGAGAGTGAATAATAAACTCGCCATGGTCTATCTCTATAAGGTGACTCACTGAGATAAGCTACCATGCCATTCTCTGAATCAAACCATTTCTGCAAAATGATTTGAATGACTTCGACTGGTAATGATTTAATTCTTAAAACAAAACAATCCCAGCATAATTCCCATTTGCACTGGCTACAAATCGAGATTGAAAAGAATTTTGGCTGACAGACACTAGACTGGACAGGGCTTTTATGCGAAGAACTTTCTCCTCTGAACATCTTGATGTCCTTAATTTTTGGAGCTCCTTCTCTTGTCAGCATGTCTGCTAGGTAGTTTTCATCTCCTGATTTATAGACAATGTCAAAATCAAACCCCTCTAGCCATAGAGCCCATCTTAGAATTCTGGTGTTTCCTTGTTCTAATAATTTTTTATTAGCCAGAATGCTTTTCATGTGTTTCAGATCAGTTCTGACTAAAAACCTAACACTCTTCAAGAACAGTCGGAACCTTTGGATTCCTCTCTTTATAGCAAGTATTTCTTTATGAGAAGATGGATACTTGACTTCTGAGATATTAAAACTACCAGAAGCATATGCACATACAAGCTCCTTCTTACCATGTTTCTGTAACAATGCTGCAGCCCATGTATGATTAGATGCATCTGTTTCAAGAATGAATGGAAGATTAGTAACAGGTAATTTCAGTCTCGGAAGTTCTCTAATCTTACTCTTTATATTCCTTACTGCTGTTGTCATTTCACCGGACCATCCAATTTTTTCTTTCTTGAGCCTTTTCTCCAAAACATTAGTGTCTTCAGATTGCTTCTCATAGAACTGTCGGATGTAGTTCAAGCAACCTAAAAATATTTGAAGCATTTTTTTATCAAGGAGAGTATCAGGGAACTTTAGAAGATGGAGAAGAACATGAGGCTGAAGCTCAATGTTACCTTGTTCTATATGTAATCCTAAATAGTCTATTCTGACCTTCCCAATCTGAAACTTCTCTTCTGTGTCAGATAGAACTAGACCATGCTTATATACCATTTCATAAAAATTTTCTAAATGCTTCTTATGGGTATTTACATCCTTGCTAAATACAAGCAAATCATCAATATATACAATAACATATTCTACCCCTCCAAAAATGTCTTCCATCCGTTTTTGGAATTCAGATGGAGCATTTTTTAAACCAAATGGCATAACTGTCCACTGATATTGGCCATGAGGAACAGTAAATGCTGTTTTATACCTATCTTCTGGAAGGATGCCAATTTGCCAGAAACCACTTTTTAGATCAAACTTGCTGAAAACATTGGCATTAGCTATTTTAGCAAGCAATAATTCTTTATTGGGAAGAGGATACCTGATAGGCATGAGAGCTTCATTCAGTATTTTGTAATTAAAGACCAACATCTTCTTGCCACGTTTTTGCTCACTGTGTTTGTTGACATAAAAGGCTGGGCAGGCCCATGGACTTTTAGAAGGTTCAATCAGATTTTGTTGTAGCAGCTGTTGAATTTCTTGTTTGCACAAATCTTGTTCAGTGGGTGACATATGATTTGCACTTGCTTTCTATGCTTTAGGCTGATACCCCTCTTTGTAAGGTAATCCTACAAAATATTTTTCCCTGGTCCAGAAAGCATCTGGCCTGCTTGCTGTGCAATCTTGACGTAGCTTATCCGAGATTGCCTGTAAGGTCTTCTGTCCGTGTATTTCGGCATGTTTGACAATTTTTTGAATCTTTGCGAGGTTCTCCATAGTGTCCTGCAAATTGTCTTCTTCGCTGGGATCGACCTTGAGCTGGTATTCATTCTTTGCTGGAATCATCACTGGTCCGTCATTAGTTGTGAATGTAAGAGAATTTGTCCCAAATGTAACTGGTAGGAACCTTTTTAAAAAATCTTGTCCCAACAAAATATCTGACCCTATGTCAAAACTGTACAATGTAACATACGTTTGTACATGATTCAAATAAACTGGAAAATTAGGAGATATGTGGTTAATCTGCATCAATTGTTTATTTACAGCTATGAAGGATAGTTTGGTAGGCTGCCAGTAATAGGAAGGAATTGCACCAAATTTGCAGCAACTGCACATTGCTCCAGAATCAATTTGTGCATCTAAAGTGTATTCCTTGATATTTGGCAACTTGATTTTCAAAGGGATTACCACTTTATCACCTATTCCCATGATGTTTACTAAATCTACTTCCTTAGACTTCATGGGAATTTCTTCTGGAAAATCCTTCAGCAGAATTCTTGTCAATTTTGCATTAACATCATCATATTCAGAAATAAGCTTTTGAAGTTTGGCTGATAAATGCATCATTTCTATTCTTGTCATATGAATAGATGATTCTAAACTTCTAATTTTCGCCTTGAGAGTATTGATTTCATCCATACCTGTATCTTGGGAGGCTTCTATAATACTCAATGGTTTGAACATTGAATCAAACTCTCTTGCTTCGAAATATTCATCTTCAGTAATCCTTCTAGAAGGCAATTGTTTTTCTAAATTCTCCAACTTTTCTTTCAATCTTTTCCTGGCTGTTAACTGGGCTGGTGCAAGCTGAGCTAATTGTGCCTTTATGTCATTAATATGATTCTGCAAATTATCTGTTTTATTGAAAGAAAACATCTTAATGTCAGCAATAAAAGTTTCATCAGAATCAGAGGAATCAGATTCTAACCTTAGTTTGCTGATATTAGGCAAATCCTCAATGTCTGAATCAGAAGAATCACTGGATATTTCAAAATATTCTCCCTCTGAGTGGGATATGAGATCCCAATCTTCTGGATTATGGACTGAAGTGAATACGTCCATAATCTTGAGTTGTTTTTTATTCTTTTTGTCCTTGCATGCATTTGCATAATGGCCTTCTTTTCCACATATAAAACAGGTCACTCTTTTAGAAGGCTTGGCTCGTTTTCTAAATACTGTCCTCCTCTTTTGAGAAAATTTAGAAGGATAGTATTTCTTTCTTGGAGTATACTTGTCTGTTTGGCATGAACATGAAACTTTAGGCACCTTCTTGTTAGATTTGCTTCTACATCCAAAATCATAAGTTTCTGCAAAATTATTACATAATTTTGTACTAAAATGCATCTGTTTTTTGAAATTCTTTTTAGCTTTTTCTGATGCAGATTCTCTTTGCAGGATTGATACTATCATTTGGTGTACTGCAGCAAATGAAGAATTTTCAATTTGTATTTTGTTGGCCTCAATATACTGAATAATCAAATGTGGAATTTTCCCTAGCATTGACGCTATGTAATACCTCAGATAAGCAACATTGTGAGGATCTGCTGCTTGATAAAGGAGTTTTTGCATAACACAGTAATAATCATGTAAATAATCTATGTTACACAATCTTTGAGATAAAAAGAGTTGGCCATGATGTGCTGAATTCTCTGGCACGACTCCTATGAATTCATGTTTGAGTGCATCAAAAATAGCTCTCAGGGGATCTGTGGGATGTTCAATAATGTTGTTCATTTCTTCTTCAGACAATTTTTCCCACCACTGTTTCAGAATGCCGGTAAAAGACCAAACAATTTGTGTAACTATATCTGACCATGGTGCTTTAGTTTCAGCTTTTCTCTGTAGTGCCCAAGCATGCACATTGTGCAGGACTGTTATGACATCTTCACCTTTCATACAATCAATATTTACCAAAAGTGTATTACCAAATCCTTTAGCTGATGGATTTTCAAATTTGGCAGGGACACTTCCTAAATTATCTCTGAATCTAGAAAAAGGACTATCGGCTGATGCACTATGTGCAAAAGTATCCCCGTCACCCTTCTTTCCTTTATGTGAGAATGAAAATGTATCACCTCTATCTCTTTTAGAACCATTTTCTCCTTGGGTATGATCTGTAGAATTAGAGGTAACACCAGACATGGCCAAGATTTTTGGAGTAGAAGGTTGGCCATTTTCCACAAAGGATTTGAGGCTGACATAGCCCTTTGGTAACTTCAGACTTTCAATACTAGGAAAGGTAGTTAGCCTATTTCTCATTAAGTCTGTTTTTTCTCTGGCTAACATTATTCCTGTTCTTACTTTTTCAATCTTAGTAGTATCTATATTGTCAATGTTTTTGAACAAAATACTTCTAAGACCCTCTTTTGGTTCTGCTCTACTAGAGGAAAACTTTAGCTTTAAGGCTGAAAGAGCTACTTCTATATAATGAGGTGGAGAAGTAGGATGTGGTAGTGCCTCTCTCAGGTGTTCAAGGGACTTGGAGATTATTCCCATGTTGGAATTGACATCATTCAACTGTAGATTGTGCTCATTCTGAATTCCCAAACATTCATTATAACTTGTGTGCATTTTCTTTATATGTTCTTTAATTTCTAGGACATCTTTCGCTATATCATCTATATTTTGCAACATACAAACAATCTGATAGTTTGTATAATTGTGCATCTTCTCTATATCAGACTGCTCTGTATCTGACATATTATTCATTTGTATCCATTAAAAATCTGTCTTCAGAGTACCATTCTTGAAAGTTTTTCTAGAGTTAGCCGGCTCTAGATACCTTTCATTAATTTTTGCAACCGGATCCTGTGAGGCTCTGGGAAGGCTAAAGCTTTTTATATCGGGCAATATTGGTTCAAGCTTTTGATATTCCAGTTGGAAACTGGAAGATGGACCAGATACACAGAATTGGCAATCATCAGATTTATGGGCAAGCTGTTTCTTTTGGTTTCTTTTGGGAGCAGAATATATGGACTGTGATGGTGAAGGAGGTATTACTGCTCTTACACTGTCTCGGCTTTCTATAAAAGGAGACCTGTCCAGAGTGGTCATAGATCTGACTAGACGAGGACCTGTGAACCTGAGACTAGAAGAACCATCAAAATAATAATAAACTAATATTATTTTCTTAAAAAAATATTTATTTTTTTTAGATATAATTTTTTTATATCGACTTAATTATGTATATTTATATCAGTATATATTTATTTCTTTAACATAGATAAATATATGAAATTTTTAATACATTCATGATAATTTCATGAAATAAACTTTTTGATTAGCATCTATATAATATATTTTACATTGTATTCTAAAGTGAAGTACATTTGTTTATGAAAACACTTCATTTTAGAGATATCACAATATGGAACCATCAACCTTGTCGAATTTAATATTGTTTTACTTATTGCTTTAATGATTTTCTATATAATAATGAAGAAAACAAGTTTTTTTTTTTTTTTTTTTTTTTTTTTTTTTGTAAATTAGTCTAATTCTATTATAGTGCAAAAACTTCAGAAAAGTACAACGAGGCGAGCCTCAGATATCATCATCCTACAGAGATGGATTTTGCACATTGATGCCCATATCCAGCCAGGCATTTGTCCTACCCCAGGTTTGGGAGACTTGCATGCTGTTACAAAACTCTAACTAGTGAAGAGAAGAACCTAGAAACCCATACATATTCCCGATTACAGACTTCAAAACCAAAATCCCAATGACCGGCTCAAAAAGCATATTTCCTGACTAGATATTCCGCCATTGAAGCTGCAAACAGAAGCATATTATAAGAACTATGGTTATTCTGCCAAGGTCTAAGCAGAGCAGCAACCTTACATAAAGAGAGAACACTGTAAAGACGCAAATCTTGAACCAACAGATAAACAAAAAGACTATGCCATACCCTACGCCCGGTGGTCCTGAGAACTGGCTCAATCGTCCACAGAGGTGGATGGCACCTCTTCCACCACTCTGCAAGCATATGGGTCCGGCTCGCTTGAGTCTGTATGAGGCGCATCGTCTTCTGTTGGAGCGCTTGGACCCGCCACGGCTCCCGCTGATGCCTCCGCCAAGTTGCGCTGACCCTGCTCTGGAGCAGGAGGATGAATTGCTGGACAGACCCTCTGGGCAGGAGACAGGGTTGGTTGATCCAACGCTGAGGCAGGAGGCCTGTGTTCCTCTGCAGCTGGCAAAGGAAACCCGCGCTCGCATTTCTCGATTTTGACAGACACATAGTAAGTGTCGGAGTCCAGAAGGCAGGGGAAGCTGAACCTGGTTGTAGGATGGGAGATGTGATCACATACCGAGGCTTGAGCTCGCCCCCGTCTTCTACCTCGTCTGCGTCAAGCACTGCTAGCATCGTCTGACAGCGAATCAGAGGAGCGAGGTGGGTTGGCTCGTCCTCTTGCCCCTCCACGAGACCCGCCACGATGGCTACTGAGATGAAGCCTCTCCCGAGGCATTGCAGACCAGGATGGACACGGAGGAGGCTAGTGTAGCGAGGAATTGACTGGATATGATGAGGCTGGTTAACTGAAGGTGGAGAGGCACAGTAAGGCCAAAGAGCTACAGGAGGAACAGGGAATTGCAGGGGAAAATCGCGTAGACAGACCTGGGCGAACTGGAGAGCAGGCCAAGGTATGGCGAACCAACAACATCTGAAGGCTAGCTCAGAGACAAGGGAGGGATGCACAGGGAGCCTTATTGACTCTTTGCCGCGCCTGCCTCTCTGCACATAACACAGCACAAAAATCCAGAGCCGAATGTAAACAAGAACGATCAACAAACAATACATTACCTTCCCCATGTCTCTGTCATTATATTGATATGTCGCACTGCGTGCCATGTGCGACCCTATGTCATTCATCAGCTTCCCGGAGGGCGGAGTTGCAGAACGCGCGTGAGGATGAATGGTCGGAGCGGCTCGTCTGCTGTGAGCGATGGTTCTGGATTGAGAGTTAAGGCAGGAGGGGTGGCAGGCCTTTAATGGTCTTGTACAGGTGGCGGGCCTGGGCCGCCACTTGCCCAGTGGGAAGCCTGCCCCCATACACCTTTCACCTGCTCGCACCTGCAGCCGGGGATGAAGAAAACAAGTTTAGGTTAGTAGATGTTATTCATTTTTAAGTATTAATTAATTAATAATAAGGAAAATATGTTTATCATAGTGAAAATGTTAATATAAATTTGAATTATCACAATTATAATATTATTATTATATTTAATTAAGAATGAAGTATAAATAGGGGTAGTTTAATTTATAAATAAAATAATTTTTTTTACGATATTTTTTTGGTTAATTTTAATCAAAATTTGATATAGTTTTTTAAAAACTTGAGTTCAAGTTATTTAATCTATAGAATCCTAGTGTCCCATGGGTTTTTTTATGGTGTTGAATCTATTTATTAATTCAAAAATACATTTTAAACAACAAAAATACACATTCTTTCTTGAAGTTGTTTTGTCGAATTCGACTGAACAAGTCTATTTCATCTATAAGTTAGACTACGTCTAAATAAATATACTTAGTTTTAAATACAAAGTTGAGACAATCCTTACAACCACTTGGTTAAGCCAAGATTGAGAATGCTATTCCAAAAATTCATAAATATTGATGATGATGGGAATCAACATATCTCTATTAACCCTAATTCCTGACCCCCCAGTCAACACACTCAAGTGCTAATCAATGGAAACCGCCTCTAGTAGGTTTTGTAAAGTTAAACTTTCATCGAGATTTCAATGGAAAGATTGGTTTGGTCACCTTTGGAGGGGTATTCAAAGATGAGATACGGAAAATCATCCATATTTTGTGGGAGATATGGGAAAGACACCAATAATGTGGCATAACTCTAAGCTCTCGAGCAAGGTTTGATAATAGTCAATTGTCTAAACTTTTAGAACTTAGTAGTTGAAGGAGACTCCAAAATCATTATATTGATGGTTAAGAAGCTACAAAATGGCTCTAATCTAGCGAAGGTTGCAAAAATCTAGGGACTAACAACAAGCTTAAAAGGAATTAAAAGTCTTCTAGCAACAATCTCAACCCTTATTCTTTCACATGTATTAAGGAAAGGAAATGTGTTATCTCACAAACTAACCAATGAGGGATTACATTATAAATTTGAAATGTTGGATAAGGATTAGTCTCAAATGATACTAGGAATTAAAAAATCTATTTGCAAAGAAATCATAAGAAAATACAAGCTTCCCCAAAGTGGGTGTGCATACGAAGGGGAAACCTCCACAAGTTGATACGAGTGCAAGTCATTTAATTAAGAGGGGGGAGTAGAGAGGTTACCAAATGGAACTCTACATGTAGGAAGGTACACATTATGTTGCAATTCCATCTAGTTTGTTTGTGGGAGAGGTTAAAGGTGATGGATCTACGTGCGCGAGAGTCTGGAGAAGAATAACTCGTCCTACTTATAAAATTTGGAATCATCGAGCAACAATCATGATAGGAGTTGGGTGGATGATGCCATATTATGATACTAATTGGTCCAAGGATGTGAAGAGAGGGAAGCTTGAAACTTATATAGCTAGTTGTGGTATTCAACCAACACGGGCCTTGTGGGAATTTTTTTTACTTTTATAGACACACTATTCCTAGAAACAAGGAGCTTATGAAATTGGTAGATCAATGTTAATGAGGGATGGAGATAACACTGCATGTAGGAGTATCAATAGTTTTCAATTAGAACTTGGTCAACTTGGAAATCACACACTTTGGCTTACTGCAATTGCATAGGAGAAGTAACATGTTAGCAATATTTTTCATCTATGTCATGAACTTTTCCTCATTGATGGATGCTATCGTATTTGTGTTTTTTTGAAATTATGGGTTCACTATATTCTACTTCTATGTTCCCTCATTGGGCCTTTTAATCTTAGGAGTAGTTTACTGTCTAGTGCTTTGAATTGAACCTTAAGCATTCATGCAACTCCTTAACCTTCAAACCTCTCTCTTTGGGTTCTAGATTTCTTGGGTTTATTCTTGTCTATCTTCTCAGTTTTTTCTTCCACCATTGTGGTCATCCCATTTTGTTTTACTCCCTTTCTATCCTGAATATCATCCCTCACTGTTTAGGTCCAGTTTTCCCACTTTCCTTGTTATTCCCTTCTCAGGCTAGGCTACTCTTGGTCGCTCAACTACATGGCGAGACATTTCCTTTCTTCCTTGCCACATGGAGGGCGAAGACGATGCTAGGTCCATCCCCTGCCTCCAGTCGGACCCTTCCCAAACAACTACTCGTACCATCATGGACAGGTATAAAAACATCATTCTTGAAATGGCTCAGAGAGGAACCTCTAAAGTGTAAGGCTAGGTTCGATATAATAGATGGTTTATCCCTGAAAGACAAGTTGACGAAGAATCCAGAGAATGGATTCCTATTGTGGACAACTCTACAAGGGCACACTCCTCACCCTACATGCAGACGATCAACCTATACTGACATATCAAAAATCTCATGGGGTGAGTACTTATTGATATAGATGACACCCACTAATAGCTGCTAATCTGCATGTATGAACTCACAGACGAAGTTGAAAAGATCAACAAGAAAGTCTCAAGGC
Organism: Pinus taeda; assembly: GCA_000404065.3. Taxonomy (NCBI): domain Eukaryota; kingdom Viridiplantae; phylum Streptophyta; class Pinopsida; order Pinales; family Pinaceae; genus Pinus; species Pinus taeda. The sequence continues at coordinate 74,363 of APFE030726857.1, read as the reverse complement.
TAGTAAATACATTTGTAAATTATGATATCATCTCTTCATACAATGATATTGAGCAATAACCACCTATACAAGTGGATTGTCCTCTTGAAGTATGATCAAGCAAGCTAGTTCTCTTATAAAAACACAATTCATGGAGTAGTTATGTTTATGGTTACCAATTTATGTTTCCGTTATTTTTTAATTATAATTTCAATTCAATAAATAGTATAATTATCCACGATACTTTAAACTTGAAAATTTTAAACTTATACTATTGATATGGTTTTCTAAGTAACAAACCAATAATAAACAATATTTTGGGCTGTGATATGATATTTATTTAAAACATAATATAAAAACCTAAAATAATAATACAATAAATTAAACTCAAAATTTAAAATATAAAAATTTAAATAGAAATAAAGGAAAGAGAAAAAATGGAACATTCTTTATTTAAGATGGTTTAAAAATATTTCAATGACTTGGCCCCTTTACCTTCGTATCTACCAAAAGAAATAAATGGGAAAAACTATATAGCTTACTTTACTGCTTAACCTTGGTTTTGACCCATGTGACCTTTGACCATCTGATTAGCAAGCGGGGTCATTACTCATTATCGACCTTCAATAAAACGGGTCACATATACCAACTCATTGATGCACACGCTCGTAAGGCCAGATGCATTAACTACTAAATTGGAAGCTTCCCAACCTCACGTGGCATTAAAATTGTATGGACTTCTAAGTTCGACTGGTTCATGAACTGACCCCATTTTCTCTGAGAGAACGGTCAAAGTGTTTTTTTAATGGCTTGAGTCATAAAAAACAAATATAACCAATAGATCGTAGTTTGAAAGGTACATTGCTTAACATATTAAGATTTTGAATTTGGGTCAGAGTGAAAGTTTACTCCTACCTTAAATTGCTAGTCCAAAAGAAAAATCCATTCTAAAGATTAAAAAATAATAATTTAAAGACTTGTAAATCAAAAGTGGCATGCAGTATAATTTTAAGGTGTGTGTTTCAAAGTTCATATGTAAGTGTCAAGGATAGGTGGTGCAACTTCAAGGCGTGCCTCCGAGTCAAAATTAGAAGCAATTTAGAAGCACTTTTGGTCAATTTAGCATGTGGTGTAATGTAGTTGGGTTTTGTTATAATTTTATGGGAGTATTTTCAAGTTTCTAGAAGCATATAATAGCTTGGTTTCAAATTCTTCAAATAGATTATAATTATGTTTTCCACTTATTATGTGTTATTGGTCATTGTGATGATTTTAAATATTGGTAAATATTATTATTGAGTATATAGGTTTATTTTGTAATTTAGTATAATGTGTAAGCATATTTGTTTGTTATCAAAGTTGAAATTTTGTTTATGTTTGTCAAAATAGAAATTTAAAAAAATCTATAAAAAATTTTAACTATTCAAAATATTTAAATAATGTTTGCTTATAAAAAATTGTAAGTGAAAAAATTAGATCCCTCCTGACTCATGTTAAATCTGTATTTAAAATAAATCTATACTGGTTTAATATAAATAAAAGATTTCAATAATAATAAGTGGGAATACACTGATAAACTATAAAATCGTGAGAAGAAAAAATGATGAAATTTCATGAAATAAAGAGAGAAAAAAATGACAAGGTGTCATGTAGAGAGAGGCCTATGCTTTAAAATGATACTTTAACTTATCTATGGAATGTTAAATTGAAATAATACCTGGTCTATTAAAAAACAAAATTTGAAAAAATTAATAATTTTATGTCAAAGTGTATAATTCCTATTTTGTACTAGCTAATTTTTTTAATAGCCAAGCCATGATCTCCAGGATCTCCTATTTTGGAGTACTCTCCTACCTTTAAAGAATCGAAGAAATGATCGGAGGAAAGACACCTCCCCCTCTCATCTATTCACCAAATTCATGTATGCAAATTTAAACGGGGACAAGAAGTTCTGAAAAAAAAGAAGGGTTCTCACGAAAAAATGTGAGGTTTTTAGGAAAAAACACACACACTCATAATTAAGTTATCGGTTTTGTAGTCATTTTTCGAAGTTAATTTGCTTAATTTGAAAGTAGACTACTCTCAGTTAAATTGAAAAGCCTTCATATCTCAATAAAGAAGGGTCCAAAGGATTTCAAAAGTTCTACTATGCTCTTTTGACCTCGTTGATGCATGATAATCTTAGTGCTAAAGTTTCAACTCTTGTACCAAGTTGTTACACCTCCTTCAAAAGAGTACTCAACTCGCAAGGCATAGACACAATCCAAATTCAAAAGTCACAATATAAACTCAAACCAATTAAAAATCTGACCTTGTTTAAATTCATACTTGAATGCGACATAAATAAACATGAATAAAAGTCATTTAAAACGAATAATCTCATTTCCATTTCAATCATTAAAAAAAATAAAAAAATAAATCTTAAATGAAGAGTTATAAATAGAGACTCAAGGGAAGTGATGGAATGCTTATCTTTCATCCAAAATGGTCCAAGAAACTCATTTATGTATTAGCAATTTTTTATGCATCCTTAAGTACTTATTATAGATGTCATTGTAGGGGAAGGTTATAAAGCCAACACAATTAAAGAAATTGTCTATAAATTCACAAGTTAGATACCATACCTAATTGTTTTTAGAATTAGGCAATCTGCTCAAAATTAATTACTCTAGGTAACCATCCATTTATAAAAAAGGTTATGGCATTTTTATCTACTAACCACACATTTTAAGAAAGACCTGTCCCTTCTTTGGTTGATAATTCGTCAAGAGAAATCTCCCTTCTAGTGCTCTTAGTGTAAGTAGGAAAAAGGGTGAAAGCATGAAGATGGGTTACACTTTTAAGCCAAATGTGGTGATGAAATTTCAAGTTTTCCCTCTTTTATTGAATTGAGGCCCTCAAAATTCATATAAGCACTGTGAATTTTGATTTAGAGTAAAATAACAAATTGTGGATAATTATGTTGTTTTCATAATGATATTTTTTGCAAAAATATTCAGTGTCATATAATATGTCAATTTCCCATTAAATCAAATGCTTGTCCTTGCATTTTTCACACATCTTAAGAGGTATGTGTGCGTTCACGTAATATAACTTAGTCTAATATATATATATATATGGAGAGAACTAAGATATTAAAAAATATATATATATTTTTTTATGCAAAAATATATTTTTTATTATTTTTTGAAGTTGGCGAAGTAATATTTCAATTGCATTTTGCAGACAAATGTTCACATAAGTTTTTTTTCAACTATTTAAATAAATTGAAAAACCAAAAATACCCTTTTGAAGAGGACTCGTAAACGAAGATAGTGGTATTTTTTGAAAATTTTTCATTATGTATATTTTATGATATTGATTATTTATTCAACCTCTTAAAACAATTAAAAAAAAAAGTCAAACATTATATTTAAAAGATATTAGATGAAAAATATCATATGAATTCGAAAATGTCAAACTCAAATGCCATTGGATAGAGGATTCTTTCATGAATTCAATGTGATCAACTTCGCCACCTAAGGACAATTTTATCCCTAAGTCTGTTAGGGTACAAAATGGTGTTGCTAAGAAATTTTGCAGAAGGGGTGGTGAAATTATGGATTTTAGGACTTAAGAGGCTCGATTAAAAGCTTAAAACACTCAATCGAGCGCTTCATTTTGAAATTGAAATAGCTCGATCGAGGGTTTAAGAAACCCTTGATTGAGTCCTTGCAGTCGTTAAATAAAGGCTCGATCTAGCCTTAAAGCTTGATCTAGCTTTAAGGCTGGATTTAGCTTTAAGGCAAGATCTAGCATATAGCTAGATCTAGCTTTAAGTCTAGATATAGTTTCAAGGCTCGATTGATATCGCAGCTTGATCGAGCTTTAAGGCTAGATCAACCCACTTTTTTTAATTCCATGCCTAGGTTGTATTAACAGGAAATATAAAAAACATGGCTCGATCGAGCTCCTGGCTAACCTCGGGTTACATTGTTTAAGCCCTCAAACAACTCGATTAAGTCCTCAAAAAAGGCACGATCGAGCACTTAAATGACACGATTGATCCATCGCTTTTTCCACCCAAACACACCCTCTCTCGCCAAAAAATTGTAACCCAACTCTATGCTTTCACCCAAAACCCATCTTATTATTTAGCTTTTGTAATTATCACTTAACATAAAATACCTTGGCTCTAAGGGATCCAATGAGTAACAATTAACATAGGAAGGCATGTGGTCGTATAGCCCACGTGGTTGGGACGGCCAGCTTGTGGCCCCCCCACCCAGGTTCGATTCACATTGCATGAAGCACTGCTCTGCAGCATATTGTACCATTTCGTATCGTCGCTCCGTCAGTTTGCTAAGTTGCCTGGCACAACAGATGTTTGTCTCAATTCAGATGTATAGATGATTGTATATAATGTATATGTTGCTTCTTCAAAGGGGATGCCCTTCCCCCCTGAAAAAAACAATTAACATAGGATTGGGAGGTTTCCTAAAGAACCCAACCTCTATTATCTTATATAACCATCCATCTCTCTTCCCAAATCTATGAATTACTCTCGCAAAGTTGGTTTTTGGTTATCAAGTTTGTATTATAGTTTAAAACATGAGGTTGTAGTTTTTAGAACATGAATGGTGCTTGAACATGAGAATTACAACTATGATAGAGTAAATGGTAAAGAATGCCAAAAGTGTGCATGAGAATAGAGGAGGAATGAATTCCATAAGGATGGGGTGATGATGATATCTAGGCCCAATGCCTTCATTACTATTTGAGGTAGACTTGTTCACCAACCCTAACATGAACTCAATGACTAGGTTAGACTTCACCAACCATAACATGAACTCAACGACCAGATTATAAGTCTAAGATGGTGGTTGAAATTTAAATAGGGCACATGATAAAAATATCTATAGAATCACTCTAGCACAAGCAAAATTCGATTCCATCAACTTTTCATTGAGACAAAACTCCATATTAATGAAACGCATGATACCTACTAGTTTTTTTTCTTTAATGTTTAAAACCAAAAATAATTTTGTGTTTAGATGTACCTTATATTATAAGATTAGAGGGGGATTCTTCTTGTTACTTTTTAAGGATTCACATAGCTCCCTAGTGATTTCATATATTACAATGAATAAAGGCATGTAGCCATTTTCTTGTACAAGAAAATCTGTGTTGATGAATTCGTTAAGACATCAACATGTGTATTGTCTAGGTTTTAATGTTGACCTCCCATCACATTTTGTTAACACACATTTACAACTAACTCTTTGACATTTTGGTGTTTTTTCATTTAATTTTTCCTAAAATCCAACAAGGATTTATTAGAACCATAAGTTTGGGTGGTGTAATTTGTGCAATCTAAGTGCCCCAAGAGATTTTCAAGATGATAAATTGATAAATCCGTTTATTTGTTAAAAATGCATTTTAGACAAGGAAATATATGTCCTTAACAACTTGTCTAGAATCTCAAAGATGAATGTGTTTTTTTACACATAATTTTTTATAGATAAATTTTAATTACATACCATATGATCATGTAAATTACTTTTTATTTATTATTATTTACATTCAAAACATAAAAATTATGTATTTAAAATCTAATTAATTCTTACACTAGTCACTTAAACCCACAACTTATTTACCCTATTAAATTTAAATAAAATTTAACAAATATTTAAATAATATTAAATTTATATTAAAACATTAAAGTTAATACATGATTAATCTCAAACATAACTAGCTTTAATCCAACTTTTATACAAACAACCAACAAACACTTCCCATCATTCAAAATCCACCGTGATTAATCGATCCTCTAAGCATGGAGCTTGAATATGTGAACAACACTTCCCATCATTCAAAATCCACCGTGATTAATCGATCCTCTAAGCATGGAGCTTGAATTTGTGAACTTGTACTTAAGGTGGCTATGGCCAGTGCTGTCTAAACTCTGTCCTACAATCTTGAAACTTGAACTATGTATCTCCAAACATATCTCCCTCTTGAACTATGTATCTCCAAGCATATCTCTCTCTCCCTTTCATATAGGTAAAATAAAAGAATATTATTGAATTTAAGTTTCTGTGATCTATATCAAGTTTTTGAGAAGATTTTTCGGCGGAAATCATATTATAATATTTTTGTCTTTTCGAATTTACTAGTGTGGTTCATTGTCAAGACAAGTTGAAGAATCAGATCATGGTTGTATGTTAAATAGGGAGAGCAGATCTTCTAATGGCTATATTTGACTAGGAAATGACTATATTGGACTGTGCAACTGGAATGGACCAATGGCTATATTTCACTAAGAAGCGACTAAATTTGATTGGCCAATCTACCTGGACCGAGGGAAAGGGACAAGTTAAATTATTTTTGTTATATTTATTACCAAAATTTTAATAAAGGTAAAATTTGTATTTAATAATCAAGAGTATGAATCAATTAGCTATTAATAAACATTTTCTCTAACTATAATTATATAAATAAATGGTTAGTTAATTATTATGTAAAGTTGTTTTGTTATATTCATTATTTAAAAAATAATTGTTTGAATAAACTAACCTAGCTCGGTAATAAAAACATTAAATTTAAAACTTTTAATCATATATTAATTATGAATTAAATATAAAAACTATATAGAAAATGGGATAATTTAAAAACATCTGAAATAAAAACTTAAATCATAATTATATAATATCTTATGAATTAATTATATAAAATCAAAAACTTAATTTTATATATATTATATATATATAATTTATTCCAATAATTGTTATTTTCTTATTATGTAAGTCAGTTTTCTTGTTTATTATTATGATAAAAAGAAATTGTAAGTATTAACTATCAAGATTTGCTAACTTATTAATAAAAATATTACTATTAAAACCATTACAAATAAAAACTTAAATCATTGATATAATATGGAATTATTATATATTATATATATATAAAATAAAAGTTTATTAAACATAATAATTTAAATAATTGGCCATTTATTAAGTTTAAGGAGTCTAATAGTATTGAGAAGAGGCAAATTTCTCCTAATTAAAATAATTTGGAACTTAAAATCCTTGAAGAAGAATAGGGTTGGTTATTTCATTTATAGTTAATTATATCCAAAAAGGGGTATGATCAATAGTTAATATCAATGTTTAGGAACAAAAGAAGTATTTTTTAATTCATTTGTTCATACAATAATGTTAATGAAAAGGATTTTTATATTATTTATTCAAACCGAAAACATTATTTTTAATCTGAAGGAGTGAAAGAAACTTGAAACAACAAAATAAATATTAAAAATAGAGAAACGAGAAGGGGAAACAAGGAAAACAAATGATCTAGACGATGAGGGGGCAAAAAAAGAAGACACGGGGACGGGGGCAACGGTGGGTGGAAAGGGCAGGGATCCAACAACTGCTAATTTTCCAGCCGTCATCTCTATTGAGATTGCTCGACCTTTTTTCAATACTTATAAAGTAAATCTATTGCAATTCCTTTTTTGTTATACAGAATGTAAATTTGTTAATTGCCTACCTCCCTATGTTCACATGCATGGGAGTGTATAATTTAAATATACATAATATTTTTTTTACAAAGTCGGTTGCTGTATTAATATCTAAAACAAAGAAGGGAGTTAGGACTCCTGAGATACAATAAGTGCCAAGGTAAGCCAGGATCGAAGGAGTTACAAAGCAAAAAATTCTCCTTATTCCTGCTTGTTCTGGCTTTGAGAATTTCTAGACAAAAGTAGACTCTTACAAATTGGAGCAGCAAAAACTGACATTGGCAAAACATCTAATCTATGCTAATGTGACTAATATGCCGAGCTGTAGATTCCTCTGGCTTTTCATCACCATCAGTGCTTAGCGCTTGAAGAGCTTGGGGCTACGTTGTTGCGATTGTCCATCCTGTAATTCAGAACCGCAATGGACTCTTCCGAATGGCTACCTCTATTAGATAGATGGTTGAACCGCTGATGGAGAGTAGAGACCCTGTGCAGGAATAGATCGATATTTGTAATGAAGAACAGCCTATGGATTCTGACATATGAGGAGGCAAAAACCTCCGCTCAACCACCAGGGAACCAACGCAAAACAGAGTCATAATAACGATGCCGAGAGAGAGCAAACAGAGAGGCTATCAGAAGGAAGGGTGCTGAGAAAAGGAAGAGGGAGGAATAATGTATAGAAAGGCGGGAGGGACGAGGGTCAAACACGAGGAATGAGAGGGAATCCGGAGAAAGGCGAAGGGATACCTAGACACTGTCCTGAAAAGTCAGCGAGTCGAGAGTGAAAAGAGAGAAAGTAGCGATATTACTTATTATGAACAGAGCTTTGAGGAGATCAGATTTGTGCCAAATCCCATTGCATATAATGACTTTGTTGAATATCTGGAAAATCTGAATCCACTTCTTTCTGTCAGGAATAACCGATTTGAAGTAGGGTAAACAGGTTCGGATCATGGCAAAGGTTGATGAATCTCCTCGGCATTGCAACATAAACTGCCCATTGTCCTTTCGCAAGCCTTGTTGGCATGCCTGTCAGCTTGTTTATTGAGAGTACGAAGGATGTGGTGGTACTGTAGGTTGCCCATTGTTTGGTTCAAGAGTTGACATCTTTGAATGACCTGCTGTAGGAGAAGGTTGGGTGACTCTTTCTGATGAATCATAACGCTAATAACAACCAAAGAATCTCCAAAAATATTTGTTGTTCTTATCCCTAGTCTGCTGAGCTGAGTTAGCCCCTGATAAAGAGCCAACGCTTCTGCCCTGTTATTAGATAAATTCCCAAGACCCCATTCGTAATAGAGGACGCATTCCCCATTAGCATTTAGGATCAGTCCCCCTACTCCAGCGATTCCTAGGTTTGACTTAGAATCTTTGTCAAAGAACAGGTAGTAGCTGTCACAATTTTGTAACCAGTTTGCAAACTCCTCCTCTTTTAACCTGATTTTCCAAGAATGGGTTTCCTGACTGCGCTGATATTTCACTGTATTGCTTTTCTGAGTGCTGTTGTTTTTGTCCAGAGTGTAGCTAATGAAACTTCTTTCTTCAACACTATACATTGCTACATCGATGTTGCTTTGGGTTTTGACTGAAATGGTTTCAAGAGCAATATTCTTACCCTTATTACAAGCAATTCTTGTTGTCGAGCTTTTATCCTTAAAGGTTTTCCGGTTTCTTGCTAGCCAGATATTCCATAACATGGTGTAGGGGAGAGTATTCCATACTCTCTTCACTAGGTTGCTCCTCTTATTTTCCTAAGGACAACTCTTTTTCCAGACATGAATCACTTCCCCTATAGATTGTTGGGAGTTCCATGGTAAATTGTCAGTGAGGGATAATTTTTTCCAGCAATCAACAGCGAAGGGACAGTCGACAAAAAGATGATGCATAGGTTTTTTCAGCACCGTAGCAGTTTGGGCAGCGAGATGGACCGTTGATACCCCTCTTTTGCAAGTTCTCTGTTGTTAAGATTTTCCCTTTTAGAAGGGCCCATATAAAAAATTTGATTTTTGGTAGGGCCTCTGATTTCCAAACCATTCTCCAGTGATTCCATAATGTCATAGGGAAGGTGCTATAGAAGATGTGCTGGTGTCCTGCTTGGACAGTGTACTCCGATCCAGAAGGGTCCCATCGAAAGCCGTACCTCTCATTCTTTTTTATGGGAGCTTTATTGTGAAGGAGAGACTGAAGATTGGATAGACTAGATTGAAGATCACTGGGGATAACAGGAAAGGACCACCCAAGCCAGATATGAGACAACAAATCCCAGCTAGAAATTTGATCCAGATAATGGATACAAATGTTGTTGAGAAAAGTTAGAATAGGAATGGTTTCTTCATGCCTTTTTATTGGCTGCTGTCCCAGGATTTTATCAGCCCCAATATTTATGCTAGCTCCTCCCCTAGGAACTTTGGATATGTTCTGAGCCATGAATGGAATAGCTTTTTTACATAATCGCCAGATTTTTGAAGAGTCTCTATTGGGGATATCAGAGTCTAGAAGCTGCTGTTTGAGGGAGTTCAAGTATTTGGTTTCCAGAACCCTTTTCCACCACGTAGAAGGTCCAGTGATGAGCCTCCAAGCGATCTTCTATCCAAAGGCAAGATTTAAAAATGTCGGGGACCTAATACCGAGACCTCCTCTGTCCTGGGCTTGGATGACATGTTTCCAACTGACTAAGTTGAATTTCTTCTTGTCGTTTTTCCCTCCTTGCCATAGGAAATGGCAGAGAACAACTTCCATTTTGTGGTGAAAGGAGGCTGGGGCTTGGAATAGAGAAAGACGATAGAGGGGAAGAGAAGAAATACCTGATTTAAGGAGGATAAGGCGGCCTGCTGTGTTGAGCCACATTGAACCCCATTTTTGAACTTTCCTCTTCACCTTGTCAATGATACTGTCCCAAGTTCCTGCCTTCAAAGGTCCTAGGATCACTGGCATGCCCAGGTAAGAGAAATGAGTCCAGTCTAAGTTGCAAGGGACACAAAAAATATTTGCAATATTGTGGATGACCTGATTTGAAGCATTCCAACCATATATACAACTTTTTGCTGATTGATCAAACCTGCAAAGTACCCCATAAATTGATTAAGAAGAATCTTGAACCTCCGTGCTATAGTGGTGGAGGCTCCTCCAATGAGCAAGGTATCATCGACGAACTGTGAGTGGTTGATATTCTTGGCTCCATTCCCGAATTTTATACCAATGATGAGACCCACTCTTCTATTGAAGTCTAGAACTTGACTAAAGGATTCTGCCATAAGGATGAAAAGATAAGGGGAAAGGGGGCAACCCTGTCTGAGAACCCGGGAGGATTGAAAGGCTTCACTACATTAACCAGAGGAGAAATCCAGGGCCCAGAGATGCAAACAATGATAAGACTAATGAAGGGCGACTCAAACCCCATCTTCTTTAAAACAACTATAAGGAAGGAGTGCCTAACTCTATCAAAGGCGTTGGGCAAGTCAAGTTTGAGGATGAATCCTTTCTCCTTCCTGGAGAGACTTGAATGAATGGCTTCTTGCACAAGAAGAATAGAATCAGTAATTTTCCTGTTGGGCAAGAACCGTCCTTGGTTTTCAGAGATTAGAGAGGGGAGGAGGGGTTTGAGCTGAGAGGCTAAGATTTTGGACAGGATTTTGTAAGAGGAGTTGTAGAGGGATATGGGCCTAAATCGAGAGAAGGAAGTGGGCCGATTTTCTTTAGGGATGAGGGTGAGAAAAGTGGCATTAGTGTATCCACCTATCTTGCCCTTTCGCTGGATCCATCTGATCATCTTGATTAAATCCTTTTTTATCAAGCCCCAGAACACCCTATAGAAACAAATGGGGAATCCATCAGGCCCAGGAGCCTTATCAGGATTCAGAGTCCAAATCGTTCTTATGATTTCCTCCTCATCAATTTCCTTATTAGGTTTTCATTCATTTCCTTAGTAATTCCTTTGGGTAAGTATTGAAGAAGGTCGGCATAATCCTCTTCACCTTTAGTTTCAGTTAAAAGATCTCTGTAATGCTCAGTGGCAACGTTTCTAATGGCCTCTTGGGTGTTTTGCTGGTTTCCCTCATTATCCAAGATTGAACTTACGTTATTCCTGAGTTTTCGAGTTGTGGCCTATTTGTGAAAAAAAGGCTTTATTTTTATCGCTGCCTTGGAGCAAAAGTTGCCTTGATTTTAGATGCCATTTGGATTCTTCTTCCCTGTTTATGTGACTCAGCTGAGAATAGAGAGCTTTCTTGCTCCATATTCTGTTGAGACAGGGCTTGTTCTTCTATCATTCTTTGGATGTTCTCCAATTCACTCTTAACTTTCTTTTGGTCTCCTCAGGTTCCTTATAATTAGCTCTTGCCCATTCTTTGATAGCTTGTTTGGTTTTTCTTTGTTTAGTTTCCCAAATGAAGCCTGGTGATCCTTCAACATGTTGATTCCAAGTTCCTTGAACAATTTCTCTGACAGTTGGTACCCAGTTCCAGAGGGGATTGTATTTAAACGGTATGGGCCCAAGGGGGCAGTGAATTTCCAGCGTGAGGATTATGGGATAGTGGTCAAAGGTTGAAGTGGTAAGAATGTTAGCATATCCCATGGAGAAGGAGGAGAGAAACAAAATGTTGATTAAAAACCTGTCCAACCTTTCCATTATATTGCCAATGCCAAGCCTACGGTTGCTCCAAGTGTACCTGCGGTTTTTAGGAGCAACGTCCACTAGTTCATGATCTTGAATGATAGCCTCCAACTGGCCTTTGAAGGGGTCTAGTGAAAAACAACCTCCCCGTTTTTCATTGGCATGTAAGATGAGATTGAAGTCGCTTGCCACTATGATATTTAAACTTAATTCTCCATCAATGCTAGCCTTAATATCATCCAAGCAAATTTCGTTTTCTCTGTAGTGGTTGGGGGCGTAAACATTATAGATGATTACAGTTTGGTTGTTTATTCTGTTGTCTAGAGCAGTTCTAATCCAATGCTGATGAAGATTTATTGAAACACAGTTCCATTTGCTATGATCCCAGAGGGTGGCAATTCCTCCAGAAGCTCCTCTTGCATCACTGGCACATCCTTTGGATTGTTTATGTTGGTCTATAGTTCCTCTCATTACTTGCTAATATTGTTTTGTCTCTTGAATCAATAAGATTTCTGGCTTTTCAATATGGATTAAATCTCTGAGGGCTAAGACTTTGGAGGGGTGCCCTAATCCCCTACTGTTCTAAGACATTATTTTCATCATTGGATATTTGGCATGCGGAGAGGTGCTCGCCTCTCTTGATCTTTGTAATTTGTCTCTTTCTCTTGATGCCCTTGAATGAAAGACTCTATTGGGGTTTGAGTTCCCATGGTTATGTATTCCTGAGCGTTCTCGTCCCTATGTTGCTTGGCTGATTTTCTACCAGGTCCAGGTTTCTTAAAGGTATCGCTGGAAGTTCCATGTTCTTTAGTGGTGCTTTTGGTTTGCCTGGAAAGAGAGGGTTCTAGTGAATCCTGCGATGAGATGTTCAGGGAGGGAGGTGGATCAGAGGGCTCGGGTAGGATCAAGGGGGAAGGGTCCACGGAAGGAGGATCCAGGGAAGACAAGACTAGAAAGGGATTAGAGGAGGAGGGGAGGGGCGGATCTGGAGGGGGGTGGACAGATAGAGGAGGGGAGGAAGAAGAGGGTCGAGAAGCAAGGGGAGCTAGAGGATCAGATTCCAGGGGAGGCTTAGATGACGGGGCAGACTTCTTCTTTTTGACAGTTTCCCATTGGCCTTCTTGTTCGTCGCTCTCTGCATCAACAAGTTTAGAACATCTATTGGCAAAGTGTCTGTATTCATGACATACCTTACATTTAAAAGGAATCTACTCATAATCCAGCTGCTGGATATGGCTCCATTTGTCCACTTTAAGTTTTATTGCTTCGGGGAGCTCTTTGCCAAGGTCCACTTCGACACAGATCCTTGTGTAGGCCTGCATGTTATCTTTTGGTTCACTACAATCAATGTATTTTCCCACTGCATTCCCGATGGCTCGAACAGACTCATCTCCCTAGCAGTGAAGAGGGAGATGAAGGAGACGGACCCAAACCGAAACAACACTGGGGACATCCAGTTTAGGGTCAAAATCTGGAGTCCATTTGTTGAGGTAAAGGCCTCTGGAGTCCATGAAATAGGGCCCATTTATGAATATTAGATCCTTATCCTCTTTAGATTCAAAGTGGAATGTGAAGTACCATTTCCCACAAAACTTGATGGAGATTTTCCCTTGAATCTTGTCAGACCAGTTTCTTTCAACCCATCTTTGTACAATTCTAGGAGAAGGCTAGAGGCCTGTAAATTGACCTATGAGACCTTTTTTAGCTAGAGACAATGCCGCCATGCGAGGCAGGCCTGGAGGTAACTGAACTTCCTGTAGTACATCCAACTTCTTGACAAATCTTGAAAGCGCAGGCCTGGGGCGCTGCGGAGGAAGGGATTTCACCAAGTCAGAGAAGGCACGTTGAGGGTCGACCCCCTCCAAAGGTGGATCCGAGGGGGCCATGGCAGGAGGCCAAGGCCCAGGCAGCCGCAGAGCTGGATCACAGGAGCAGTCTCGGAGGAGGGCACGTGCATGTGGGCAGCATCTCTTCATCCGCAACCTTTCAAATATACATAAACTAGCATTTGCACCTAATGTTGCAAAGGAAACGCCGTAAGACATAGTGTGTGGAAGAATATTGAAATGTGAATGGGCTTTTGTGGGCTTTTTTGAAAGCAAGGGTCGATGATTCTGAGTTTTAATTTGAGGAAGCCATGCCAAAAACTGTTTTTGGGGGTTAAAGTGGCTACGAAATGGAATGCAAGTAGGCATAAATATCCATTGAACTTGTTTAGAGACCTTTGTTTGTATTTGGTAAAAATTGCGTAGTTGAATGTGAGGGTAAACGAATGAATTCACGCGAACAACAACCGGGTATCCATATTGATTTGGATAGGGTTATTTAAGAAATCATTATTCAAACGGGAAATTAAATTAATATGAAGATATATTGACAACATGTATTATATTCATTAAAATCAATTGATTTTGTTAACAGAATATGTTAAAACCCATTGACAATGAATTGGTTGTGAAGACATAAACTATCAAAATGGTATTTGATCTTGAAACTTCCTTTTTTAAGTTTCAAATGGAAAATACAAATAGTGAATTTTAACAGAAGAGGTTCGAGAAGCAATATAATATTCTAAAGAGCATTGTGCTTGTCATTCCATATTTGAAGTTGTATCAAAACATGTCGGGGGCATCGAAGACCTGAAGAAGTAGTAATGGACCTGCAAAATGTTTATTTTGTTAGAATTAGTAATATGTAAATCAATTGTGGAAATTTATTAGTAATACTTTGTAGGTGAGTTGTGTTAAAATGAATTTGGAATGAATGGAATTGAAGTTACCTTTGCCATGGGGATTTGTCAGTGGAAGATGCGTGGTGAGTAATGGCATACTGAATACCATTGGAGATTTATGTGTAGTTGGAGACGCATATTTTTTGCTTGCCATTCTACTTGTAGTTGCTTAGGTATGCTATTTCTGAGTCTATATGTCTTGTTGCAAAACAAAGAAAATGTTAGAATGAGATGTATAGATAATATAAAGACATTCTAATATTTGTTAGTGGAAGATGCATGGTGAATAATGGCATACTGAACACCATTGGAGATTTATGCGTAGTTGGAGATGCATATTTTTTGCTTGCCATTCTACTTGTAGTTGCTTAGGTATGCTATTTCTGAGTCCATATGTCCTGTTGCAAAACAAAGAAAATGTTAGAATGAGATGTATAGATAATATAAAGACATTCTAATATTTGCTTAATTATTAATGTTGATTAAATTTGGTTGTTGTTGAAATATATGAAAAGTATGTTATGAAATAGAATGAGGTAAATAAATGGAGGAAACCTTTTGGTGATGTTAAAATATGGGTTGGAGCAGATTATATGGAGGCGGCATTGAACGGAGAATTTCTTCTGCGTGTTTTCTGCGAGCAATGTTTTTGTTGTCCTTCATTTTGTTGCTAGGAGAGCAAATGGGAAGTATCACTACAACCCTCAAGAATTTTTTTCTTGTCCCATTTAATACCTATTTAATACTTATTGAGACTAGAAACACTACTACTAAGACAACAAATAATGCATAGAAAAGAAGGAACTACAAGTTGAAATGCCCTTGTTTTCAATAGCAGTCACTTTAACTGAAACAACCACAGGATGGTCGGTGTCAACAAGTAGTGGGACAACACCTACAAATTAGAGTGTTAAGGCAGGGGATCTAATATACATAGTGCATATAAAAGAAGGAACTGTTTGGTTTGGCTCAGATAATTATGAGTTTCTAAACAATTCACACTCCAGAATACATAGAGCTCCAGAATTACTGCTCAATTCATCAGATTATAGTGTAGCCATTGATGTCTTGTCATTAGGTTGTATTTTCATGGAATTCATGAACATACAACATAAAAGGGACCAATGGTTGAAATGCGCTTGTTTTCAATACCAATCACTTTAACTGAAACAACCATAGGATGGTCTGTGTCAACAAGTAGTGGGACAACACCTACAGATTAGAGTGTTAAGGCAGGGGATCTAATATAAATAGTGCATATAAAAGAAGGAACTATTTGGTCTGGCTCAGATTATTGCTGAGAGCTCTAGAATTAGTGCTCAATTCATCAGATTATAGTGTAGCCATTGATGTCTTGTCATTAGGTTATATTTTCATGGAATTGATGAACATACAACATAAAAGGGACCAATGGTTGAAATGCCCTTGTTTTCAATACCAGTCACTTTAACTGAAACAACCACAGGATGGTCTGTGTCCTAGAGCTTATCAGCGTATATAGGAGGGACCATCATAAAGTGGACTTCTCTAACAAGGTGGGGAGTCTACTGAGCATTCATGTGTAATATCCATCTGATGATGGGAAAACTTTTCCAGAAAAGGCACTCTTGGAAACCTGGAAACTATTCAGAATGAAAACATAGTACAAATTCATGTAGCTTTCTGGCCCACTGACATACAATCTAGGGCCAATCAAGACTTTTAATAGCTTGGATAAATGAAAAGCAGGATTCCTGAGCTATATAATAATAAATGCAGAATATAATTATGTTGCTGCCCTTTTAGAAAATGTCATATCAGTCGTCATTAAAGTTGGGCTATGCTCCTGAGGGTCAGAGACAAAAATCTTGTGTGAGCTTGAAATCTCCCCCATTTTGTTGAACTGGAAATACATATCTTGACTTTCTTCACTGTCCATGTTTTAACATGATTTGAGGAAGTACGCACTTTGAATCAACCCCTAACAGAATGAGGACACTTCCTTAGCTTTGGGTTGGACATTTCTTTAGCTGTGGGTACCCTCGTGACATGTAAAGACTTCTTAGTGTCACCCTTCATTGCATTGACTGAAGGGTAGCCTATGTTTGTAAGGGGAGCTGAAACCCCATTAAGTGTGAAAGGCCACGTCCCCAAATTTTCCCAACTGGTACTGATAACTCCCAACCTTTTTAGAGAATGTAAAGCATCAATTATTTTTGTTGAGGAAAGAAGCTACCCAATTTTCTTTTTGTTGGGGACAGAAACTACCCAATTTTTGCCCTTGCATGGGAGTGGGGATGTGTTGCATGAAGGATTCTCAAGTAGAAACCAGACAAGAATGCACGAAAATCAACCCTAGGCTAGTTGTGGTAAACTCTCACCAGTTCACAGCTAACCTTAGGAGAGGATCTTATCATGATACTAAATGAAGGATTATGCTTTTAAAAAATCTGAAGTAGCTATGAAAAATATTAATGAGAACATAGTTCTACTTTATTCTTCTAAAAATCCTTATCAGGCTAAGCAAATATACTTCTAATTTATGCATTTCAATCAACCATCAACCGACATTACCCTCGGACATATCCCAGCTCGATGTGGTGTCCACTGAATGTGCTTTGGCAATGCCAATTCTCCAGCCAATCAAGGATGACATCATGACATTCCAATGTAATGTTTGGGTTAGAAGCAAGCACCGAATCATGATAAATCAATGTAGAAATCTAAGTTGTTGTAGAAACTCATGCAAATGTATAGTATATAATATTTTCTAGTGCCATTTGCTTCAGATACGATCACAGAACATCAAGATCCCTTTGCCAAATCCTCAACAATGGAAAGTAGATACAAAAATCGATTCAAAGAAGGAGCAAAAAGCAATGTCTGGTTGGTGGTTTTGTTTTAGCAGAATAGACAACATCCTCTGATAGTAGTAAAGTTAAATTGCCAATCAAACATGAATAAAGTAAGCTAAAGTGGGTGTCCTAGAAAATAAAAATGTATAGCTTGTTATAGTTAAGTGTTTCTTGTTTGTAAGGAAGCTGAAACCCCATTAAGTGTGAAAGGCCACGTCCCCAAATTTTCCCAACTGGTACTGATAACTCCCAACCTTTTTAGAGAACGTAAAGCATCAATTATTTTTGTTTGGAAAGAAGCTACCCAATTTTATTTTTGTTGGGGACAAAAACTACCCAATTTTTTCCCTTGCATGGGAGTGGGGATGTGTTGCATGAAGGATTCTCAAGTAGAAACCAGATAAGAATGCACGAAAATCAACCCTAGGCTAGTTGTGGTAAACTCTCACCAGTTCATAGCTAACCTTAGAAGAGGATCTTATCATGATACTAGATGAAGGATTATGCTGTTAAGAAATCTGAAGTAGCTATGAAAAAGATTAATGAGAACATAGTTCTACTTTATTCTTCTAAAAATCCTTATCAGGCTAAGCAAATATACTTCTAATTTATGCATTTCAATCAACCATCAACCAGCATTACCCTCGAACATATCCCAGCTCGATGTGGTGTCCACTGAATGTGCTTTGGCAATGCCAATTCTCCAGCCAATCAAGGATGACATCATGACATTCCAATGTAACGTTTGGGTTAGAAGCAAGCCACTGAATCATGATAAATCAATGTACAAATCTAATTTGCTGTAGAAACTCATGCAAATGTATAGTAGACAATATTTTCTAGTGCCATTTGCTTCAGATAAGATCACAGACATCAAGATCCCTTTGCCAAATCCTCGACAGTGGAAAGTGGATACAAAAATCGATTCAAACAAGGAGCAAAAAGCAATGTCTAGTTGGTGGTTTTGTTTTAGCAGAATAGACAGCATCCTCTAACAGCAGTAAAGTTAAATTGCCAACCAAACAGGGATAAAGTAAGCTAAAGTGGGTGTCCTAGCAAATAAAAATGTATAGCTTGTTATAGTTAAGTGTTTCTTGTAATGGATTTTGTCAATCTCAAGGTAATGGAGTGAATGTTTATATGATGTGCATAGTTCCCTATTTTTAAATAAAGGTATGCAAAGAGTGAACAATGCAGAAATATTTTAAAATGAAAACTGTCAACTGATTTTTGATGGACATGAGCAAAGTCAACTGTTTGAAATTGATCATATCAATCATATCAGGTATTCCACTATAATAAGATATCTTACCATCACATATATAAAAACTACAAGTCAAGTCTGGTACACAAGGCAGGTTACTGAAACCACTGATGTTGTTTGTATCAGAGCAAGAGAAAAATGACGTAAATGCACCCGTTATAGCTAGGTAATCCAAAGAGGGATATCAACTAATGAGAAACAAAATCTTGTGAGTAAGAATTCTTGCTATAGCAGCAAGCATTGTAATCTGGTAAGGGTTCTCCTTTCTTTATGGGGTAATGTAAAAGAGTAGTTCTTATGGAAGAGTTCAGATATTTCTTAGGTCAATTTATAAAATTTCATAAGACCAATGAGGAGAGTAAAATCTTCAATTGCACCTGAACATGCGTAGAACTGTCAACAAAGGAATGCCTCATAGGGTTGACCTAAATTTGAAAGGATCTCAATGAACCCAGCCAGATGACTATGGAAGTACAATCTTCAAATGGCGACTCTGCCAAGATGCAGGCCGTCTAATGACTGGCTGCACAAGAAAGGTACAACAAGTGGAAGGACATTCAGAGCCATAAGAGATCTTCCATAGATGGCCTACTGTAGGATCCAAAAAGTTGAGAGAACGAAAATAAGACCCGGTTACTTTAGAAGACAACCAAAAGGAAAGGAACCAAAATGATTGAAACAACAACTATAGAGAAGGCCCATGAAGAAGGAAGAAAACTCCTACAGACTCTCGAGTCTCAACACAGGAGAAGACCACAATTGAGATCAGGAACCAGGAGAAGAAAACCAACCACAGTCGAATTTGTGAAAAAAATTAAAATGAAATGAAGAAGACCAAGGAACATCAAGATCCCTTTGCCAAATCCTCGACAGTGAAAAGTGGATACAAAAATCGATTCAATCAAGGAGCAAAAAGCAATGTCTGGTTGGTGGTTTTGTTTTAGCAGAATAGACAACATCCTCTAACAGCGTTAAAGTTAAATTGCCAATCAAACAGGAATAAAGTTTAAATAATCAAGAAAGCATAATATCCCTTTGCCAAATCCTCAATAGTGGAAAGTGGATACAAAAATCGATTCAAACAAGGAGAAAAAAGCAATGTCTAGTTGGTGGTTTTGTTTTAGCAGAATAGACAACATCCTCTAACAACAGTAAAGTTAAATTTCCAATCAAACAGGAATAAAGTTTAAATAATCAAGAAAGCATAAGATCCCTTTGCCAAATTCTCAACAGTGGAAAGTGGATACAAAAATCGATTCAAACAAGGAGAAAAAAGCAATGTCTAGTTGGTGGTTTTGTTTTAGCAGAATAGACAACATCCTCTAACAGCAGTAAAGATAAATTGCCAATCAAACAAGAATAAAATTTAAATAATCAAGAAAGCGCATATATAACTGAATCAATTCAATTGGGAATTAATTTTGAATCAAAATTATAAGACTCTGTATCTACTATGTGGCTAGTGTACAATTCATGGCAGAGGATTTTCTATCATGGTCCATGGATGAAATACTACATTGGTTAAGTTAGGATGATTCCCCTTTAGCACAAAGTATAGACCAGAGATTTAAAATACAATTCAAAAACATACAGATTAGATTGTTAAGATACAAGTCTCACCCTTCATTGCATTGACTGAAGGGTAGCCTATGTTTGTAAGGGGAGCTGAAAACCCATTAAGTGTGAAAGGCCATGTCCCCAAATTTTCCCAACTGGTACTGATAACTCCCAACCTTTTTAGAGAATGTAAAGCATTAATTCTTTTTGTTGGGGAAAGAAGCTACCCAATTTTCTTTTTGTTGGGGACATAAACTACCCAATTTTTGCCCTTGCATGGGAGTGGGGATGTGTTGCATGAAGGATTCTCAAGTAGAAACCAGACAAGAATGCACGAAAATCAACCCTAGGCTAGTTGTTGTAAACTCTCACCATTTCACAGCTAACCTTAGAAGAGGATCTTATCATGATACTAAATGAAGGATTATGCTTTTAAAAAATCTAAAGTAGCTATGAAAAAGGTTAATGAGAACACAATTCTACTTTATTCTTCTAAAAATCCTTATCAGGCTAAGCGAATAAACTTCTAATTTATGCATTTTAATCAACCATCAACCGAAATTACTCTTGAACATATCCCAACTCGATGTGGTGTCCACTGAATGTGCTTTGGCAATGCCAATTCTCTAGCCAATCAAGGATGACATCATGACATTCCAATGTAACATTTGCGATAGAAGCAAGCCACAGAATCATGATAAATCAATGTACAAATCTAAGTTGCTGTAGAAACTCATGCAGATGTATAGTAGACAATATTTTCCAGTGCCATTTGCTTCAGATAGGACCCTTATAAGCATGAACAATATGCAATTTCTTTGTTGTTCAGCATAGGCTCCCTTGTTTTAGTTTTCCTTTTCTAATCTTTGAACTTGAAAATAAGATACAAACCAATTATTGCATTATTCATCATTATTTCTGACTATCGTGGCAACGGAACGAATCACTGACAGAAGTTTGAATTTAGAGAAACCATCTGAACAAATCACTGAAAACAAGTCTCATCATAGGAGAAGACCACAATTGAGATCAGGAACCAGGAGAAAAAAACCAACCACAACCGAATTTGTGAAAAAATGAAATGAATAAGACCACAAAACATCAAGATCCCTTTGCCAAATCCTCGATAGTGAAAAGTGGATACAAAAATCGATTCAAACAAGGAGCAAAAAACAATGTCTGGTTGGTGGTTTTGTTTTAGCAGAATAGACAGCATCCTCTAACAGCAGCAAAGATAAATCGCCAATCAAACAGGAATAAAGTTTAAATAATCAAGAAAGCATAAGATCCCTTTGCCAAATCCTCGACAATGGAAAGTGGATACAAAAATCGATTCAAACAAGGAGCAAAAAACAATGTCTGGTTGGTGGTTTTGTTTTAGCAGAATAGACAGCATCCTCTAATAGCAGTAAAGATAAATTGCCAATCAAACAGGAATAAAGTTTAAATAATCAAGAAAGCATATATATAACTGAATCAATTCAATTGGGAATTAATTTTGAATCAAAATTATAAGACTCTGTATCTACTCTGTGGCTAATGTGCAATTCATGGCAGAGTGGACATTCTCTAACAAGGTGGGGACTCTACTGAGCATTCATGTGTAATATCCATCTAATGCTGGGAAATTTTTTCCAAAAAAGGCACTCTTGGAAACCTGGAAACTATTCAGAATGAAAACATAGTACGAATTCATGCAGCTTTCTGGCCCACAGGCATACAATCTAGGGCCAATCAAGACTTTTAATAGCTTGGATAAATGAAAAGCAAGATTCCTGAGCTATATAATAATAAATGCAGAATACAATTATGTTGCTGCCCTTTTAGAAAATGTCATATCAGTCGTCATTAAAGTGGGGCTATGCTCCTGAGGGTCAGAGACAAAAAGCTTGTGTGAGCTTGAAATCTCCCCCATTTTGTTGAACTGGAAATACATATCTTGACTTTCTTCACTGTCCATGTTCTAACATGATTTGACCATAGGATGTAAAGCATCAATTATTTTTGTTGGGGAAAGAAGCTACCCAATTTTCTTTTGGTTGGGGACAGAAACTACCCAATTTTTGCCCTTGCATGGGAGTGGGGATGTGTTGCATGAAGGATTCTCAAGTAGAAACCATACAAGAATGCACGAAAATAAACCCTAGGCTATTTGTGGTAAACTCTCACCATTTCACAGCTAACCTTAGAAGAGGATCTTATCATGATACTAAATGAAGGATTATGCTTTTAAAAAATCTGAAGTAGCTATGAAAAAGATTAATGAGAACACAATTCTACTTTATTCTTCTAAAAATCCTTATCAGGCTAAGCGAATATACTTCTAATTTATGCATTTCAATCAACCATCAACCGACATTACCCTCGGACATATCCCAGCTCGATGTGGTGTCCACTGAATGTGCTTTGGCAATGCCAATTCTCCAACCAATCAAGGATGACATCATGACATTCGAATGTAACATTTGGGATAGAAGCAAGCCACCGAATCATGATAAATCAATGTACAAATATAAGTTCCTGTAGAAACTCATGCAGATGTATAGTAGACAATATTTTCCAGTGCCATTTGCTTCAGATAGGACCCTTATAAGCATGAACAAAATGAAATTTCTTTGCTGTTCAGCATAGGATCCCTTGTTTTAGTTTTCCTTTTCTAATCTTTGAACTTGACAATAAGATACAAACCAATTATTGCATTTTTCATCATTATTTCTGACTATCGTGGCAATGGAATGAATCACTGACAGAAGTCTGAATTTAGAGAAACCATCTAAACAAATCACTGAAAACAAGTCTCAACATAGGAGAAGACCATAATTGAGACCAGGAACCAGGAGAAGAAAACCAACCACAACCAAATTTGTGAAAAAGTGAAATGAAGAAGACCACAGAACATCAAGATCCCTTTGCCAAATCCTCGACAATGAAAAGTGGATACAAAAATCAATTCAAACAAGGAGCAAAAAGCAATGTCTGGTTGGTGGTTTTTTTTTTAGAAGAATAGACAGTATCATCTAACAGTAGCAAAGATGAATTGCCAATCAAACAGGAATAAAGTTTAAATAATCAAGAAAGCATAATATCCCTTTGCCAAATCCTCGACAGTGGAAAGTGGATACAAAAATCAATTCAAACAAGGAGCAAAAAGCAATGTCTGGTTGGTGGTTTTGTTTTAGCAGAATATACAACATCCTCTAACAACAGTAAAGATAAATTGCCAATCAAACAGGAATAAAGTTTAAATAATCAAGAAAGCATATATATAACTGAATCAATTCAATTGGGAATTAATTTTGAATCAAAATTATAAGACTCTGTATCTGCTCTGTGGCTAATGTACAATTCATGGCAGAGTGGACATTCTCTAACAAGGTGGGGACTCTACTGAGCATTCATGTGTAATATCCATCTGACGCTGGGAAAACTTTTCCAAAAAAGGCACTCTTGGAAACCTGGAAACTATTCAGAATGAAAACATAGTACAAATTCATGTAGCTTTCTAGCCCACAGGCATACAATCTAGGGCCAATCAAGACTTTTAATAGCTTGGATAAATGAAAAGCAAGATTCCTAAGCTATATAATAATAAATGCAGAATAAAATTATGTTGCTGCCCTTTTAGAAAATGTCATATCAATCGTCATTAAAGTGGGGCTATGCTCTTGAGGGTCAGAGACAAAAAGCTTGTGTGAGCTTGAAATCTCCCCCATTTTGTTGAACTGGAAATACATATCTTGACTTTCTTCACTGTCCATGTTTTAACATGATTTGACCACAGGATGGTCTATGTCAACAAGTAGTGAGACAACACCTACAGATTAGAGTGTTAAGGTAGGGGATCTAATATACATAGTGCATATAAAAGAAGGAACTGTTTGGTCTGGCTCAGATTATTGTTGAAACCGATTTCATGACCCAAAAAGTATCTAAACAATTATGAGTTTTTAAACAATTCACACTCAGTGGAAATGACAAAAAGGGTTTCTGTAAAGAAAGTACACCTAGTGGAAGTATAAAACAGATAAAACTTGCAGGAAATAGATGTTACAAGTGGCTCAAGAGGATTTCAATTTTTTGGATTCGGTTGGTTAGCACCTAATTCAACTATGAACGTATGAGAGATACTTACAATGAAATTATGCTTAATGGTTCAATGCCTCACGCATGCACCCTTTACTATTGGTTAGTACCCCTTGCAAGATTCAATTATTTTTTACTTTATCTCAGGTATTATAGACCAACGAGGAGAGTAAAATCTTCAATTGCACCTGAACATGTGTAGAACAGTCAACAAAGGTATGTCTCACAGGGTTGACCTAGATTTGAAAGGATCTCAATGAACCTAGCCAGATGACCATGGAAGTACAATCTTCAAATGCAGACTCTGCCAAGATGTAGGCCGTCTGATGACAAGCTGCACAAGAAAGGTACAGCAAGTGGAAGGACATTCAGAGCCATAATAGATCTTCCATAGATGGCCTGCTGTGGGATCCAAAAAGTTGAGAGGATGAAAATAAGACCCGGTTAGATTAGAAGACAACCAAAAGGAAACGAACCAAAATTATAGAAACAACAGATACAGAGAAGGCCCATGAACAAGGAAGAAAACTCCTACAGACTCTCGAGTCTCAGCACAGGAGAAGACCACATTTGAGAACATGAATGCTTCTTGAGGTTGGTTTGCAACTCTAAAAGGGGCATTGTCTCAAATGGTGGACTTGGGAGGTGATTTGCTGCTTTTGACACAAAAAATGAAACATACATAGTGGTTAAGCAAATAGTAAATGTAATATGCAACCACTGATCTATGCACAGTAATGAACCAAAGATCATGAGACAAAACTTAACAGGTATTGCACATATAGCAACAGTTTCACACACCCATTCTGTCTATGAGAAAGATATCTAGAGTATCTCTCACATGAGATAGTGAAGTAACAGGTATTTCAGATAACAGTAGTTTAAAAAATCGATTATGCACATGAGCAAAATATCTAGAGGAACCCCTCACATGAGATAATAATAATGCATACCCGAAAAATCTTGTAGGGCTTTCTCCTTACGTAGAGTAGAATCAATCCTCCATACACCTGCAGGTTTTCACGAACAACAAAGATAAAATAAAATTTAAGATAACAGTGACCCAAATATATATAAAACCTCATAACTACCACCATAATATGTAGAGGGTGAGGGCAAAATGATCTGCAGGAAAAATGCCCTACGCGGCCTTCATGTAGCGAAGAAAGTCGCCTCGTCCTCTGCGACCCTCGTCAAAACCCTTCTCCCTTCTCTGCAGGTTTGCCGCCCTCCTCTACAGCAACTCCGCTGCGCCATCCTCAACACCCCCGCCCTCCTCTGCATCAAACGCGGATATCTGCGGGCAGGATGGGTTTAGTGAGGTCGTTAGGGTAAAATTTGGTACGTAACAGAAACCGATTCATTAACAAAACTGATTTATTAACGTATTAGTTACTAGCAATTGTTCCAAAAGGTACAAAGAGAGGCTGATAAGATTATTAAATTGGAATTGTTGAATTTTTATAGAAGAGTTAATTGGATTGTCGAAAACCTTGTTTTCTTGGACTAGATCATTGTGTAATTACTTTTCTTTAAATGTTTTGTTTATATCTATATTAGAAAGAACCCATTGAATGTCTTATTTCATTTAGAGTAAGTTAATTACCCAAAATCAAGAGGTTAAATTAATTACCCAAAATCAAGAAACCTCTATAGATGGTCAAGCATATACAAAGCTTGCTAGTGACCAAGGCAATAACCACCATGACTATCCCGTACCAATATATTTCATTGAAAACCATAATTGTATATTTCATTTAGAAAGTCAAAACATAATATTAGAAAACATGTTGATATATTTCTATTAAAAAGTTAATTCCATTAAAAACCACGATATTATTATTATATTTTATAAAGAATAATATACATATATAGAATGATACTACATTGAAAGCCATAATTGTATAGTGCGATTAGAAAGTCAAAATATAATGTTCTTAAACCAATACTTATTGGATTTATATGTGATGTTTAATAAAATACAATTAAATTTGTGATGTATAATTAATTTTTAACTATTTTTATTTAAAAATTAATAATAATAATAAATAATAATAATAATAATAATAATATAATTAAAATAATAACTAATAATAATATAATTGAAATGATAAAATATAAAGATTCATAGGAATGACCAAAACAACCCAATTTGCAAATTGACAATTGGACATCTTAATAGTAAAGGCATTTTAAAAATAAGCATAACTTTGAAAGAAAGTTGAAATTGATTTGATCATGTCAAACCTTTTTTGACCTATGCAAAAAGTTGATGAACGGTTTTGGACATATGCAAAAAGTTGCTGAGGAGAGGTTGAGATTGAAAATATATAATCATTTTGGACGTATGTGGTGGGTGAGAAAGTAAAGGTTGAAATTGAATTAATTTTTCATAATTATAATTATGATATTATGTGACAAAGGATTAAAAAGTAAAAGTTGTTCCAATTAAATTTACTTTATTATAAAAGAACGCTATATCTTCGTGCATATTGTTCTGTATCTACATACCTATTTGAAAATGGAAAAACACCCACTTTAAATTCAAATTATACTCCTCTATTAACTGGAAATACTTTATCAATATGAAATCATATACCATATACCTATCTTAACTATATCCACTTTATTAATGTGGATCCATGAGCTAGATGACACTATAAAAGTTTAAAGTCAAGAAGCTTGGTGATAATCGAGCATTTAAATAATATTTTTGAATTTTAAAATATTTAAAAATGGTATCTTTATTCTGGCCATATAAAAGTTTAAAGTCAAGAAGCTTGGTGATAATCGAGCATTTAAATAATATTTTTGAATTTTAAATATTTAAAAATGGTATATTTATTCTGCATCAAAAGTTACCTTTAATGACAGAAAAGGGAAGTTGCCTTGCTTTTATAATTTCTAACTTAAAAAACAGGAAGCTGCCTTTTATAATTTCAAAAAACAATGTGATAGAATTGAATAAAATATCATAGACTGAAATGAACAAAATTATAAGAAAATATAATATAATAGACTGAAATCAATAAAATTAAATAAAATATTGAACAAAGAAAGTACTAATCTTTCCATACAAGTAAAATTTAGTAGCTAATATTGCAGATTACAGAATGAAATCCCATCCTATTACAAGTAAAACTGAGAAATTTCATATACCACAATACAAGTAAAACTGAAACCAATCTTGTAGAGTGAAATCCCATCATATTACAGAATGAAATCTCATTCTATAGGATTTACTAGGGTCATTACAGAGAAAAGAAACATAAGTGGAGAGTTGATTCACAAGGCATGACATGGACTCTGTAGAGTGAATCCCCTAATCTTGTAGAGTGAATCCCATCATATTATAGAATGAAATAGCATTCTAAAGGATCTACCAGAGACATTACAAAGATCGTTATCACAGTGGAGAGCTGCTTCACAAGGCAGGACATGGATTCTGCTTACAAGATGTAAGCCCTTCATTCACCACAAAAACTCTTATTGTTGAAGATGAGAAGCAGCACAAAAGTTATTCATTCCACATCTACTACAAACTTACAACAATATTAACATCCTGCAAATATTCTCATCTATGAGGAGCTTTGGGGGCCTATAGATTACAAGAGAATAGCAGAAATTCTTCACTAAACATGTTAGTAGCGTACTGATCATCTTGGCGGTTGGAGACAGAACTGGTGTTGAAGCTCTCTTTCCTCACAAACCTAGCAGGGGCTTTTCCTATCATAATTCTGATTAGAGAAAGGCTGGGTAACCAAGCTGCATGGCACATATGGCCACAGTTTTGCACGCTTCCCAGTGCGTTTCACTTTCTTCAGTGCCTTGTTTGGCTTCACATATCCTGTGACTGTCACTTTCTGCATCTTTCTATTTATATACACCATTTGAACTCCTGCACAAAATTTCCCACAGAAGAGAAACAAAAGTTATTACAATCATAAAAATCCCAGCTTATATTAACGTGGAAAATAAAATGATGGGCCACTTTGGCCTGTGGCTTAGAGGTAGATCTCGGTTGTAACAGGTGACAAAAGTTAGCATCTCCTTACATAAATCAGTAACAAAGCTAATGGATTGGTAATGAGCAAACATAGATCCTAAGGTGTAGCTTTTCAAAAGCCCAAAGCTAAAAAAATTGGTAAAACAGAGCAAACATGAACTATGAGCTGGAAAATTGAAGAAACTTTAAAGAGTTAATCAGCACACAAGTAGTTAATGCTGAAAGCATTTGCAAGGCAGTGTATCATTCTTCCACTTTGATCCGCATTTCCACCATATGTGTCAGTTCTCCTTGTGGTTTAGATAACCAAGAAATGCCTCTTAGTTTTCTAGTATTGAACAACAAATTTCAATGACAATTTCACTAGAGGCGAGGGAAAGATTTTAGTTAAGTAGTTTTCAAATACTAGGTTTCCCTAAGCTAGATACATTTGAAGAAACATCTTTGTTAAACCATGGAGAATTAGTATGTAGCTTTGCTTTTTAACTGAAAATACTTAGGCATCCATATGCACACAATAAAGATATCAGAACCTAAAGCTATGATTTGTTGTATGTGCTTTTGTGAAGATGGACATTACAGTTCATAAGATACTTTTGTTTGGAATTAAATAATCAAATAGCCATTTGGAAGATGGAAACAAGTATAAGAGTTTGACACAAGCTACACCATAGTTATTATGATTAATGCGTGCGTAAACTAAAATGATTCAATGTAAAAGTAGGGTATTGTTCTGTAGTAGGTTCTTGATCTAGTCTAAAAACTATGTATGCATATTCATTCCACAGACAAGATTTCCAGAGCACATTGAGATGCATTGCCATCTGCTAAAAATTCTTGGGGATGATGAAGCAGCCAGTCATGATATGGGAAGGAAACATAAAACTGGATCATCCTTTGTGATTGCAAATTGGAATTATTTATTTGCTCTTATGAAGGTGGACACTGTAGTGCATAAGATACTTTTGTTTGGAAAAATAATCAAACAACCATTTGGAAGATGGAACTTTGCAATGCCTGCACATCATTTGTACCAATTGAATATCTTTGTTTGGGATCTGTAATTTGTAATTTGTTATGGATCATTGGAAACAAGTATAACAGTTTGACACAAGCTATGCCAGAGGTATTATGATTAATACAAATATAAACTAAAATGGTTCAACATAAAAGTAGGGTATAGTTCTCGAGTAAGTTTATTCTAAAAACTATGTATACATATTCTTTTCACAGACAAGAATTCAATATCACATTGTGATGCATTTCCATCTCATAAAAATTTTTGGGGCCCAACTATAGACTATACCTAACTACTCAATACTAAATAGTGCTTGCTTTTCTCTAAGAATGGTCAATTGCAGGAGATGATTGGGAGCACGAAGAAGTATTTACAGATGATGATGAAGCAGTTGGATATGATCCTACTGAGAGAGAAGATTTAGCTCCTGAAATTCCTGCCCCACCCGAGATCAAGCAGGTATGATTGTATTTAGATGATTTGCTTATGATATACTAGGTTTTATTTGATAGCTGCAAATGTTGTTTGGTTATATCAGGTAACTAAGTAAGTTGTTTACTGTTTAACCTGCTATGAAGATGGTTAGACACCCTTATAATTTATGATAAAAAAACTTAGTTTGTTGTGTTACTTATACATGAGATCATGCAAATCAAAGGAAATTTTATTTAATTTTGATCTGTCTCGCTCTAACACCCTAACACATTATTGGCAAAATACCTACTCAAGTTCTCTTCCATGTGAGGTTTCCTTGCTGCTATGTTTGTAGTTATCATTTTTGCACAGGAATTCATGGCCTTAAGCTAGATATATTTGAAGAAACATCTTTGTTAAGTCATGGACAATTAGTATGTAGCTTTGCTTTTCAACTGAAAGTACTTAGGCATCCATATGCACACAGTAAAGATATCATAACCTACAACTATCATTAGAAAATCTAATTTTCAGATTAGAACCAGTTATCTTTATCAAAGATGAATAGGGTATTATAAAAAAAAAAATTATTCAACAAACTGTATTTTACCAGTTTACTGACCTGCAAATCATGTGACAACATCCAGATTTTTTTCAACAATTTGTCCACATTTTCCACACAGTCGCCAATCTTTTTTTTGGCAATCTTTAAGAGCAACAAATCATCTTTGTCCCTCTCGGGAATAGACAATTTCTCCAGGTCAAAGCAATCCAAACCCACATGCCATGGCACACCACATTGAGCACAAAACAACCTTTTGCATTCAAGGCATTCTGACTCTTTAATAACAACAACAAAGGGCAATCGATGAATTCCACGATTTGGAGTTTAGATAATGTACTTTCATTCCACCATCAGATCCAGTTATATTCTCTAACTTGTTTAGTTCATCCAATGTTAAAGACACTAACATTGGATAACTGCCACTGCCAATGTCCAGCTCCATCAACTGATTGCACATAGTAATTTGTAGTTCTTTTAATTCAGGCAGCTTCATTCCCTTTGGAAACTTTTGCAATGATGGAAAATTGATAATTACCAATAATTGAAGTCGGGACATTGTTCCTTCATTCCACTCACCAGATGACCCTGCAACTAGGGATTTTAACTTGAGCAAGTTTCTTAAAACTAATTTTTCTAACATGGGAAAAGACTTACCTGCAGTTTCACTTTTGGTCTCCTCCAAGGTAGGAAGAGCCTCCAATTGGTAACATGAGCGCAAAAGTAACACTCTGAAATTTTGTAACTTACAAATACTATTGGGTAGAGTTGCCTGCTGATAATTAATGAGATGAAAATCCTGCAATTTCTTCATATTCCCTATGTTTTGGAGAATACCACGCTCAGGGGCTGCACCTTCTCTATCTACACCTGCATTGGCATCATTGTAACATTCTAATGTTAAGCTTCTCATCTCATCCATTATACCCATTGCAATTTCTGATTTCACCATCGTTGTCAGCTCCGTGAGACTGGACAGCTTTGAGAGATCTTCCGCACTCATTGCACAAGTAGAATTCCATTAATGGCAAAATGAGAGTGTTCAATGAAGTGAGCTGAGAAAGATTTTCCGGAATCTTCTTGAGACTAAAGCATGCATCCAGCTTGAGATGCTTTAGATTCTGAAGACCTCCTATTTTATTCGGCAGTGCATCCAATTCTATACAAGAATTAAGATTCAAAACTTGAAGACTAGATAGATTACAAAAGTTCTCAGGTAATGATTTTATTCGAGTGTATGAAAAATCCAAACCTTTAAGTGACAGTATACTACAGAGGCTGTCAGGAAAATCAACAAGCTTGGAGCAATTAAACAAGTTGAGAAACTGAAGCTGTTGAAGTTGCTTCAAGGTTGGTAATCCTTTTATTGGAGTGGATGACAAATCCAAAACCTGAAGAGACAAGGTATTGTTGAACAATTCTTATGGAATCTTTTCCAAACGAATATTGGAGGCTAAAACCAAACTCCTCAGTTCTGAACATCTCAAATCATTTGGAAGATCACGAATAGCATTGTAGCCCACCGATATTCGTCTATAATCCCTGGAAACTTTTTCAGTTTGAAAGCTCTGCAACTATTGACCTGCTGCAAATAAGCATGTTCCCTCCTTTTGGCCTATGTCAATTGCAATGTCACAAAAATCTTCATGAATCTTTAAATACTCGACACTGTGATAGTCATCATCAACAATATACTCCACACGCTCCACCAAGCACCTTCTTGCCAGTTCATTAATGCATTGCCGCCCAACATCCATAAAATAAGGTGTCCCTGGCTTGTTGAGGAAGCCTTCCATGTCCCACATCTACACCAATGTCTCCACAACAATTTCTTTATCTTCTAGAAATGTTGCACAATTTAGAAAAAAAATCTTTAAATGGAATTCTGACAATTCATTGTAAGTCCATCTTAACACCTGATAAAGCTCTGCGTCAATGGCCCTGAGATTTGTTGGGACGGAAACATCTCTCTTTCTCATCGAATTTAAAGCATGGCTCCACTCATTCTCAGTCTTTTTAAACCTCATCACTCCAGTAATTTCATTTATGGCCAACGGCAACCCTCTGCAATCTGAGGCAATTTCTCTCGCTCTAACCTCTACAATATCATTCTCAAGTCCATTTTCAAAAGCTCCTTTTCTAAATAAGTCCCAGCCTTCATCTGAGGACAAGGGTTCTATCTCCAGGGAGTAATCCTTTGCTCCCATATTTTCAATCACTTGTGTGCTGCGGCTGGAGACTAAGAGTTTGCTACCAGTATTATCCCCAATTCTGACGCCCACTTCACTAAGATCTATTTCCTTCCCAATGTTGTCCAATATAAGAAGCAATTTCTTTTTGTCTAGAGATGTACTCAATTTCATCTTTTTCGTCTCAGGATTATCATTTTCCTCCATACTTATATTCAGCGCCTCCGCAATGGAAGCCTGCCACTGTTCAATTTCAAAGTTCCCACAAACTGTAAACCAAATGACAAGATTTTAGAAACAACTGACCTCTTTCTTGTAGGTATTGTAGATGATTTTGAGCAAGGATGTCTTACCCACACCCCCTTTACCATATACATCGATTACACGAGCTTTGCGACGAGCTCCCTCCAACCAACCCTGTAACTTCTCCTGAGAAGATTTAATGCCCACCCCTACGAATCTAGAGTCAGGCAGAGTTTGAAGAAGGTGTTGTGCTCGAGGAGCGGCTGAGGACACAATCTACTCTGCATTGGAGGACATCGAAAAAACCATTTCAAGCTCTTGCGACAGGGAATCGTATGTTTCCAAATTCTGATTTTCGCGGGGAGGTTAAAATTGCAGAAAAGGAGGCAACACCCTCGCTCTTGCTATTTCTTAGTTGCAGTGAACAGAGTCATGGCTTCTGTAAGGGCATCCCTGATCCTTCCCAGACATCTTTCCACTATGAGCACCTGAGCGAACAATTTCTGAATAGTAAAATGAGGCTGTAAACAAGGGTATACTGAAATAACCAATGGCTAGGTCGTGCACAACAGATTGCATAGCAGAAACGGGACACATCATTGTAGCAGTTAGTGGAAAGCACGAAAACATTATTGCAGCAGAGCGTGGAGAGAACAGAAAGAGTAGAAAGCAGAAACAGGAGGAATAGAAATGGTCCTGGAAGAAAACAGGAAGAGCAGAGAGCTGAAGAGCATAAACAGAAATGGAGTTGCATGACAAATGTCAACAATAGGGCAATTGAAGGTGCACGCTAGCGATCAAGCAGAGAAACGAAGTGTAGACGAAAAGCTCTAATTAATTAGACGGCTGATTTCCCTTCAATCATCTAACATTACATCTAACGGCTACGATTAAGACACAGAGGCATTTGGGGGGATTCATTTCAAGGGGAAACGCCTTACGGCGTAATTACAACTTTTATATAATAATATAATAATAAAAAATTTAATTTGAATATTTTTTTATATTATTTTAATATGGGAATTTTAATTTTAATCAACTTTTATATAAATGAAATAATAATTTATTTCACAAAAATCTTTTAACATACCACGATATATATTCATATATTAATTCTTTAACTAAGTATAATATTATATATATAAATAATAAACCAGTCACCTTATATATTGGTTTTATTAATTTAGGGCGATGTATTTACGATCTCTTTGCGGTAATAATTTAAGGTGATGTATTTACCATTTCTTTGCGGTAATAATTTAGGGTGATGGGTGATGTATTTCCGATCTCTCTGCGGTAATAAAAAAACAATCTGGGACACGTGCGTCTGCAGTCCGGCTTGTTGATATTAGGTGCACACATTCCTTATATTTTTCTAATACATATTTACTCATATATTTTCAAGTATGAACAATTCACCACAATTGCCAAAGATTACCAAAGGTAGACCTAGCACAGTTACTCTACAAAGGCTCTATGAGTATATAGAGTCTTTAGAGAAACGTAGAGAAGAAAGAGAAGTCAAGCTACAAACAGAGTTAGCAGCCATGCTGGAAAATAAATTCACATCTCTTGAAGACAAGATCAAAAAACAAATAGAAAATAAAATAGAACTATTGGAGAATAAGATGGAGGCAATGGAGACTAGGTTGCAGGTTATAGAAAAACAAAACCAAGATATGAACCAAACATCCCAACAAGTAGATGCTGATACTTTAGAGAGTCTTAAAATGAAGGACATGATTAAAGAGCTAGAATAAAAAGTTAATCGCTGCCTCACCCTAAATAGTGTGGTAGGTAAATTAGATATCAAACCAATTAAAGATGAAATGAAAAAATTGATAAAATTAGACCATGAGCATAACAAGAGGGCCTTGAACCTTATAATCTTCAATTTGAAAGAGGAGGTAGACAAGGATACTTTAGCCATAGCCCAGATAGAATTACATAACAGATTACAAATTAAAATAGCGTGTCTCACAGAAGTAACAAGGTTGGGGAAACTAACTGAGAATAAAGGAAGGCTGATCCGAATAAAGATGAGCTCTATTAACCATAAGTATGACATACTTAGTAAAACCTCAAGTCTAAAAGGAACGAGAATATTTATAAATGAAGATCTCATTCCAGAAGATCAAGTAGAATTGAGAAAGGAGGTTCAAAAGGTAAAGGAAGCTAGGAAGGAAGGAAAATGGGCAATAATCAGAAATAGAAAAGTCGTTATTCGAGATAGACACCAAAAAGATAATAATAAATAGCAATTCAACATGCTTCAGATTCTTTCTTGGAACTGTCGGGGCTTTCCATGGAACAAAGGCCCCAAGCTAAGTTGGATCTCGAATGATGTTGATATTATTTTGCTTGTTGAAACTTGTGAGCACGAAGAATCTAAGGTCCCTAACTTATATGGCTTTACATTATGGTCTACCTGGAATAAGCAATCCTCCCACAGAGGCATTAGTGGTATAGCTTGTTACATTAAGAAGAACATATCTCCCCATGCTAGGATTTCTAAAAACGACCCTTACAACCATTATAGTTGGATAGAAATTACTGACATTTATGACAAAAAGACCTACATAGCAATTTGTTATTTTCCCCCATCAATTCTAACTTCTATAAGAAAAAGAATCTAGATAAAAATAATCCTTATAATGGTTTAGAGAATGATATTTCTAGCCTAAGGAATGAAGGAAATATCCTTTTAATGGGTGACTTTAATGCTTGAACTTCAACCAACCAAGCTATTCTTCTAAGCAATCATTCCAACCCTAATCCTATTTGGTTAGACAAAGACCTTCCTCTGGCTAGCCGATACACAAGGAGCTCTGAAGACAGCGAGGAGAATTTGTTTGGGTCGGAGCTAGTCAAGCTCTGTAGTGCTCAAGATCTCATAATTTGAAACAGTCTAAAGAAGTGGCCCAATTCTAGCCAGATGACCTGAATCCATTGGCTTGGTAGCAACGTGGCAGACTATGTTATCTCCAATCTCCATCTATACAACAAAATAATAGATTTTGACATCTTAAACGACCACGAGCCTGACTATGATCATAGGCCTTTACTTATAACTCTCAATTTTGTCATGCATAGAGACCCCATAGAAGATAATCCTTATAGCCAAAAGAAGTTAATCTTTGATAGAAATAAAAAATATCTCTTTCTAAATAAATTAAAAACTAATTTGCTTCCTTTATCTAGTATAGATAACATAGAAGATCTCTATCATAATTTTACTACAACCCTCTCATATTCTATTAACAAGTTCTCAATTGAAGTTTCAAGTAATAAAAGAATAACAAAACCAACCCATGGTATGACAAAGATTGTAAAAGTGCGAGGAGAGAAATTAAGGAAGTTGTTGATGAATCTCTTAAAATTGGTAAGATAAAAATATACAAAGCCCTAACTAAAAGGAAAAAAAGGCAGTATATTCATAAAAGACAAGAGAATCTCTTACACCTCTCTAAGGTAGCTCCTAAGAAATTCTGGAGGCATATTCTAACTAGGAAAACTAAAGATAATATTAAAATTGCTTTACACGACTGGAATTCCTATCTTAAAAAGCTTTATGAATCTCCAAATGTCATGGATAACATTAAAACCTTGCTCACAACAAACGAAGTTTTCTCATTAGAAGACATTGATTTTGGGGTTAATCGCATGGCTAATGGGAAAGCGAAGGACATTGAAGGTTACCAGGCGTAAATCTTGGAGGTCCTGTCCTCATCCCCCACATTCACAAGCTTTTCAATCAAACGATCAAGCAAGGGTTCCCTAAACCATGGACTCAAAGCCTCATTATCCCTATTTTTAAAAGTGGGGATACAAATAACCCCTCTAATTATTGGAAAATTATGATCAGCCCTCTCCTAGCCAAGTTATATGGTATTATTTTGGAAAATAAGTCAAGCATATGGCTTGAAAGTGAAGATAAGCGAGCTAAAGGCTAAACGGGTTTTAGAAAGCAACACTCAACAACAGAACACCTCATTATGCTTAGGATCATTGTGGAGGAATGCCACAATGATAAATCCAATCTCTTTTTTTGCTTTGTGGACTTTAGAAAGGCTTTCGATATGGTTCCTAGAAACAACCTTTGGAACATATTAGAAGAGCTAAAGGTTCCTTTTGAGTTGAGAGCTGCTGCTATAAGGTTATATGAGAATTTAATTGCCAAGTTAAAGAGCAATGAGGGGTGGTCGAAAGATATTAAGTGTAATATCAGAGTTAAACAAGGTTGCCCCCTCTCCCCTACCCTATTTTGCATTTACATCAACAAGCTAGAAGGTTGTTTAGAGGAAGCAGGATGTGCTGGAACGATCGTAGCTGGGATAGTCATGATCCTTCTTCTCTACGCTGACAATATTGCTCTTCTCACAAGGTGCCCATCTGATCTTGATAAGCAACTTATACTTCTTAAGGATTTCTACTCTACCATGGGTATGATTGTTAACATTGACAAAACAAAAGTTATGATTATCAAATCCAAGAAGGACACATACGCTAATTTTATGTATCACAATAGTAACTTGGAGGAAGTGTCTTCCTACAAGTACCTAGGAATTGATATTCATCACAAACTCAACTGGAACTATAGCATTGAGAAAAGTATTAATGGGGGATGGAAAGATTATTTTGGTCTTGAAAATAATTGTAAAACGACAAACCTCGTAATGTGGGATAGAAAGAAGTTCCTCTTTGAAACTTTAGTCACTCTGGTTATCTTATATGGATCTGAGGTTTGGGGTTGTAGCATCTCTAGAGAATCCTTGAGAAAGATTGAGCAAATCCAGAAGCATTTTATAATGTATAACCTCAAACTTAAAAGCAACACACCCTATCCTATTCTCCTATGACTAGGCTTCTGTTGTACAAGCACAAACTCAATAACATAGGAGACCATAGACTTCCTAAGCTAGCTTTAAATTCCATCCAAAACCACATAAGGCTCAAATGAGGTTGGTATAAAGACACCAGGGCCTGGTTAAACCATTGGGAGATCGACGAGAATGTTGCATTGCAAAACACTAATAACATTAAAAATATTGTTACTTCTAAGTTCAAGGAAAAAATGTGGTGTGAGAAAGATTTAGCAGCTAAAAGAAAATTAAGATATTATAAGGAGGTCATCAACCGCACCCTAGAAGATCAAAAGTATCTCTCTGTTTTAACTAGCTCAAAGAAGAAAATTAATATAGGCAAGATTAGAACGAACTCTCATGAGCTCCATAGTGAAACGGGTCATTGGATAGTTCCTAAAACACCATGGATGGAAAGGTTCTGCCATCTCGGTGAGAATACGGACATCGAGGATGAAAATCACTTCCTCTTAGAGTGCCCCGCGTACAACCACATTAGATCTCAGTTTCAAAATCTTTGTTGCAACACTGACCTTCTTAGGCTTTTACGTTGTCAAAATTACAGTGAGCTCAGGAGGCTTTTCTCCAAGCTTTTTGAGCATAAGAATAAAATCTTAAATTAAACTAAATAATTCGTTTCTTTAAGTCCGATAGACCAAAGTTTGGTCTCAGTGGACATTAACCATCATCATCATCATCATCATAAAACCTTAAATACAACTTACACATAATAGAACATATCTAAATAATACAACATATTTAAAAAATTTAAAACAAGATATCTAACAATAAAACTCACTCTTCTTTGTATGCAACTCTCTTTAAGATAGAATATAAAGTCATTAGGACATTACATTTTAGTGGTCTATGACAGGCATCTCGAGGTTTACAATTTTTGTCGAGAGAAATTGACCTTTTCACTCTAAGAAATCTCAAAGGATGGAGTAATATTATGAAAACCAAAATTTGATAGCCTTCTTATTATTAATGACATTATTATTTTAATTTATATATATTATTTATTATCAATAATATCAACTAATTCTTATACCATTTATAATATATTTATTAATTTATAAATTTATATATACATTTATCATTATTTTTTCCAAAATATACAAATACTAAAAATATACCAATTAAACTTATATATTAGATATTAGACATCCCCATGAGATCATAGTTATAGCAGTGGTCTAACTAGTAGGAGGAATTGCCAGGAAAGTTATGGAAATTCCAGTGATATTTAGAGAAAATCTGACAAGGATTTTTGTAAATCCAAGTTATAGTTGTTAAACTTCAAAATTTTAGGTATCCTGGACGTTTTTGATAGTACTGAATCCATTTCTACCATCAAAAACATGATTCAAACATTATATCTAAAAGATTTTTTGAAATTATTTTGCCTGGATTCCGACCACTTTTGGCCATCCATGCAATTCCTCCGCCTCGTTAGATGACTCCATAATTATTTACCTGTAAGTATAATAATTTGTAACATTCAATATACATGAATACAGAGATAAAAACACATAAACCCTGAAGTAAAAGACTACATGCATTTTACCAAATAAAAAAATGGAGTTGCATGGTAGCAAGTCCCCGCCTTGAGCGGGAGTTTGAAGAAAAGGTTTAGCGGGCGCACCAAAAAATTGTTTTTGCTCAAGTCAAACTTCAAACTCCAAAATTTTCATATTTAAAACACCTCAGTAAAGCTTGAGACATTTTTTGGAAGCTCGACAAGTTCTTTCACCTTGTAAATGTCAAAGAATTTCAGCCCAACAAGAGCAAAGAATTCTCATAAAAATGGGTATTGTGTATGGGGCTAAACTCAGGTATGATATGATGGAAAAACTATTAAAGTTCCATTGCAACTTTTTGACAAATATCGAAGAATTAATGATCAATTACATAAAACAGAACTTCAGGTTCAAGCCCACAACAACTCTACCAATTATGAGGCTTACTTTCAAAGTTGAAACTAGCCAACTGGGTAAAATTTACATAAATTCTATTACAGAGGAGAGGTTCAAGTCCGAGAGAAAGCTCTGATAATTACTAGATTCATGGTATTATTTCAATGCATGTGTATTGTGCAGAGCGTTTCCTCTCCCTCCATTATTTATATTCATTTTCTACGTTGTATGGCTTGCAACTCCCATGGCCATGGAAAAATGTAAAAGTAGGAGCTAAATCTCAAGCATAACCGGTTGAAAATAATTAAATATTATTTTGTATTAATGGAGAAATGGTTACATAGTTGTAACGTATCTCCTTAGTTTAGGATTTGTTCCTAGAATTTAGGAGTGTGGTTGCAACTCCCTGATTTCTGGAGTTGTACTTAAATGATGTAATCCTTCATTTGATTGTAATAGAGTGTATGAGAGTGATCTCTCTGTTTTGTGAGTGTAGTCTCCAGGTGCAGGCCACACCTGTGAGCTACATCTCCTTCTTTTCAATTATGTTTATATTTTATCTTGGTATCAGAGCTCAGAGTAGGGACAACTTTTTTTTTTTTTAGGATGCATCATTGATTAGATAACTGTAGTGGTAGTGGAGTATCCGGTAGACTGCAGTAACACCTGAAGACGGATCTTAGATGAATGATCATCTCTGAGTGCAAGAAACAGTTGGCTCGGACCTGTTGAGCGCCATTTTTTATGCAGAAGCGGACTGACACGATTTGTTTAGTGAACAAACGCGCCCATTGGCGCGGGTTTGAGGCTGATAAGCGCGCCAACGAAAAAGTAAATGAATTGGCACAGATCCGTAGCTGTTAATCGCACCAATTTCGGTGCACTTCATCGATTTTGTTTTTCTGCTGTTGGTGCAGATTTGTAGTTGTTGAAGAGCGCCAAGGAGCCAACATCTTTCTATTTGAAAATCTGGAATTTTTCTTTGCAGATCGGAGTTTCCCGGTGGTGGCACTTTGAATTTGCGGATCTGTTCGGTGGAAGCAGATCGGAGCAGCCTGGTGGTGGCGTGCTGAAGTCCCTGATCTACTTGGTGGCAGCAGATTGGACTTGCCTGATGGTGGCGCATTTGAAGTTCCATATCTGTTCGGTGGCAGCAGATCGGACTTGCCTGGTGGAGGTGTATTATCCGGTGGTGGTGCATTGAAGTTCCAGATCTGTTCGGTGGCAGCAGATCGGACTTGCCCGGTGGAGGCGTATTGCTTGGTGGTGGCGTAGTGAAGTTTCGGATCTGTTCAGTGACAGCAGATCAGACTTGCCCGGTGGTGGCACATTGAAGGTACAAGTATTTTTCTCAGAGGTTTGGATCTGGTATAACTTAATATGAATAACAGTTTAGAATCATATCTCCACGAGTCTAGCAAACTCGATGGATCAAATTTCAATAACTGGAAATTCAAGATACAGACTTTGCTCGAAAGTGCAAATGCGTGGGCGATTGTCACAGGAAATGAGTCGAGAGCAGGAACAACGACACAAGAACAAGATTGGGATAAAAGGGAGATGCAAGCAAAGGTCATATTGAAAATGTTCATCAAGGATAGTGTTATCCCTCATATTAGAGACTGTAAATCGGCCGCAGACATTTGGACGACAATAAAAAGCCTGTACATTTGGATGACAATCAAAAACTTGTACGAGACACAGAATACAAACCATGTCTTGTCACTTAAAGGCAAGTTGTTTGCATTGAAGATGGAGGAGAATGAGTCCATTGCTGGATTCATTGCCAGAGTCAAGGATTTGAGTGACAGATTGGGAGCAATTGGAGAGAAAGTTTTCGATTCAGATCTGGTCACGCTCACATTGAACAGAATGATTGATGAATACTAGACTTTCATCACAGGGCTGTCAGCGAGGGAGAAAGTCCCTTCATTTGAAGAGCTGACTGGGATCCTGCTGCAGGAAGAAGAGCGACGAAAAAATTTGAAAACTCAGAGCAATGACCTTATTCTGATGGCAAAAAGGAGGCAGTATAGAGGGAAGCAGCACCAGAACCAGCAACCGCAGCAGCAACAGTAGAAAGGAGAAAACACATTTCAGAGGAGACCATTTAAAGGTATGCCTGCTAATGATTTTCCCATCAAGAAATGATTTTACTGTGGAAAACCTGGTCATCAGATTAGAGAATGTTATAAGAGGCAAGCAGAGGAAGGAAGAAATAGACAGAGAAAACATAAGTGGTATTTTGTTGGAGAAGAAGAGGACCACAGCCAGAACTTCGACTATTTACAGTCGATTTTTCTCTTTCAGCTTCGAAGGGAGATGAGGACGACATATGGTATGTCGACTCAGGTGCATCCTCACATATGAATAGTAAGAAGGACTGGTTTGAATTTCTTGCAGAAACATCATGTGGGTCGAAAATTTATTTAGGAGATGATAGTGGATATGAGATCAAAGGACATGGTGACATTCTTGTAAAGTTACCTAGTGGTGACATTAGGCATCTTAAAAATGTATTATATGTTCCAGGAATTAAGAAAAATTTGGTCTCTGTCTCAATGATTACTGACCAGGATATGCAAGTTCAATTCTTTAAGAATAACTGTGTCATTAAGGATAGCCAGATGGAAACAGTTGCAAAAGGAGTGCGCGTGGGGAGCTTGTACAGAGTAGATGCAAAGAGTATGCCACATCAAGCAATGGTGGCAGCCGGATCAACACTCGAAGATCTATGGCATCAAAGATTCGGCCATCTTAATCTGCATGACCTCATCTTACTATAGAGAAAAGGTATGGTCGACAGACTACCTGTTTTTCATAATGTTAAGCTGGATTGTGATGGGTGTGCATTAGGGAAAATGCATAGAGAAGAGTTCCCTTTGCATGTTAACAGAAAGGAAAGGGATATTTTAGAATTGGTGCATACCGATATTTGTGGACCTATGCAAACTAGGTCATTAGGGGGAGCATATTACTTTCTCTTGTTTACAGATGATTGCACTAGATATTCATGGATATACTTTCTGAGTAAAAAGAGTCAAGCCTTCCAGTATTTTATAGAGTTTAAATCTATGGTAGAGAATCAAACGAGAAAAAGGATAAAAATTCTCCGCTCAAATCAAGGGGGAGAATACAGGTTGGGAGAGTTCATGAATTTCTGCAAGCATCATGGGATTGTGCAGTATTTTACAGTGCCACACACTCCACAACATAATGGAGTGGTAGAACGGAAGAACAGAACTCTTGTGGAGTGTGAAAGGAGTATGCTACAAGGCAAGGGTCTATCAAATGGTCTTTGGGCAGAAGCTATTAACACTGCTGTATATTTGAAGAATAGGAGTCCTACTAGATGTCTAGGCTTCAAAACCCCTTTTGAAGCATTGTTTGGATTCAAACCAACAGTTAGTCATTTAAAAATATTTGGGTCAAAAGCTTATGCTCATATACCTAAGGCAGATAGGAAGAAGTTAGACCCCAAAGCCTTGAAATGTATATTTGTTGGATATGGCACTGAGTTTAAAGCATATAAGTTGTATAATCCTGTGACTCACAAAGTTTTTGCAAGCAGAGATGTCATATTTCATGAACAGGTTGAAGAAGGAAAGGAAGATTCTAACAGTGATTGCCACATTCCATTGCTTATAGAAGAAAACAGTGAGGAAGATGAAGAGCAGGAGCAGAAACAAGAAGAAGAAGTGACAGATAATGTAATCAATGATGATGCAAGTGCTGAAATAGACAGAGTTGAGGTAAGTCCCGTACCAAGGAGGTTAGGGAGGAAGACATGATTATCTGCTAAATTGAGAGACTATGCTTTAATGTCAGAAATTTTAAACATTGTAGAACCTGTTAATTACAAAGAAGCTAGTCAATTTAAGGAGTGGAGGACTGCAATGAATGAAGAAATGATACTTGGGATTTAGTTGAGCTACCCAAGAATAAAACACCCATAGGATGTAAATGGCTGTTTAAACCAAAAATGAATGCAGATGGAATTATAGAGAAATTAAAAGCTAGGCTGGTTGCAA
Source organism: Pinus taeda (assembly GCA_000404065.3). Classification (NCBI taxonomy): domain Eukaryota; kingdom Viridiplantae; phylum Streptophyta; class Pinopsida; order Pinales; family Pinaceae; genus Pinus; species Pinus taeda. The sequence goes on along the minus strand of APFE030726857.1, from coordinate 30,561 downwards.
AAGGGTATTCACAACAGGAAGGTATAGATTTTGATGATACTTTTGCACCTGTAGCAAAGCTAGATAAAATCGGAATGCTTATTGCTTTAACTACTAAATGTAATTGGGAGTTACACCAGCTTGATGTTAAATCTGCATTTCTAAATGGTGATTTAAAAGAGGAAATTTACTTAGTACAACCAGAATGATTTGTAAAGTAGGGGCAAGAACATCTTGTTTGCAGATTGAAAAAGGCTTTATATGGTTTAAAACAAGCACCCAGGTCTTGGTACGAAAAGGTTGATTCTTTCTTTTTAGAGATGGCTTTCATAGGAGCTTAAATGACCCAAATTTGTATACCAAGTATAATAATCAGAGGCGGATTATTTTGATTTCTTTGTATGTGGATGCCATGATTATAACATGAGATGCAGATGATTTAATCAGAGAAATCAAAAGGCTTATGGCACAAGTTTTTGAGATGAAGGATCTCGGAAGCCTTCATTACTGTATGGGATTAGAAGTATGCAGAGATACTGGGCAAACTTTTCTTACCCAAGGGAAGTATGCGAGAAATATGTTGGAAAAGTTTAGTATGGATCAGTGTAAATCAGCAACGACACCTTTGCAGCAGAATCTGAAGTTGAGAAGTGACGACGGCACTAAAGAGGTTGATGCTACAATGTACCGACAACTGGTTGGCAGCTTGATATATCTTACAACAACCAGACCTGACTTAGCATACTCTGTTAGTGTTTTGAGCCAATTTATGTCAAAACCTCGTGAAAGTCACTAGATAACAGCAAAGAACGTTTTGAGGTATCTATGTGGTATTGTTAATTATGGTATTTTATACACTGATGTATCTGATGTTACTCTAGCAGGTTTTTCAAACTCAGACTGGGCAGGTAACCTGGATGATCAAAAGTCCATCACAGGTTACGCATTCAACATAGGATCCGGGGTCATAACATGGAGTAGTAAGAAGTAGAGTACTGTAGCTTTGTGATCATGTGAAGCTGAGTATCAAGCATTGTGTGCAGCGACGTGTGAAGCAATCTGGTTGAGAAGGCTTCTCAAGGATGCAGGAAAAGAACAAAAGAATTCTACTTCCATCAAAAGCGACAACCAAAGCACCATTAAATTGGCACATAATCCAGTATTTCATAAAAACACCAAACATATAGATACTCAGCTCGATTTTATTAGAGAGAAAGTATAGTCAAAGGAAATTATTGTTGAATATTGTAAAACTTGTGACAATGTGGCTGATAGTTTTACAAAGCCTCTTGCATGATTGAAGTTTGAATTGTTTAGAGGGATGTTAGGAGTCCAGGAAAACCCTTTCTCCATTAAGGGGGGGAGTTGAAAATAATTAAATATTATTTTGTATTAATGGAGAAATGGTTACATAGTTGTAACGTATCTCCTTAGTTTAGGATTTGTTCCTAGAATTTAGGAGTGTGGTTGCAACTCCCTGATTTCTGGAGTTGTACTTAAATGATGTAATCCTTCATTTGATTGTAATAGAGTGTACGAGAGTGATCTCTCTGTTTTGTGAGTGTAGTCTCTAGGTGCAGGCCACACCTGTGAGCTACATCTCCTTCTTTTCAATTCTGTTTATATTTTATCTTAACCTGTTCTATGGACCCTTTGGGGATATCGATTGGGTATGAGTTGGTGGATGTGGAGTTAGCTGAAGTCAAGTATGTTTCTCATTCAATTGTAGCAAAAGCAGGGCCAACAGAAAGGCTAATTAATTTATTATCAACATTCAGACTTGCTAACTTCATGGTTATAATTACCATATTCACTTGGACTAGATTCTAGTCAATGGGCCTTTGTTATTAGAATCAAATTTTCTTTTCTGGAAATGATGGGAAGATGGCACATGTAATAAGACGATATACACAAGTTAGAAATAGATCTCATGTACTTGGGACTCATGTACTTGGGAAGGCATAATTAAGGAAGAAGATATAGATCTCATGTACTTGGGAAGGCAGTATTAAGGGAGAGGATAAAAGGAACAATGAGAGTCCTATGATGGTTTGTTTTAAGTTTTAATTTAAACTTTGTGAAAATTGAATTTCATCAGTTTAAAAAAGTGACTTGGAAGTACAGACCTGGCTCTGTACAAAGGAATATAATAACTACATTGAGTTGGATTTGAGAATTCTTATAACTTAGGAGCCATGTATTCATCAACAGTGGAACATGTGTGAATTGTAAATTTTATTTTGAATTTTTTACAAGTGGCAATTGTCTCTCAAAAATTTGAAAGTAGGTTTGTGGGCTTGCTTTTTATAATGACTTCATGATAAAGTTTTTATAGTTATCTACTAACATCTGTATAGTTATCGCAATTTTTAAATATATATATTATATATATATATATATATATTATATATAATATTATATATATTATATATTATTTTCAAATTTAAACTTGTTATGACTTATTAATATTGTGCACTACGTGAGTTAGGACATATCCAAGGACATGTGGCTCTCATCATTATTCATAAAAACTATATTCATTAAAATTAATTGATATTCAATATAAACAAGTTGATATATATTATTCGATATAAACAAATAAAAAACTAGTTAATAGACACCTTAGCTTGCATGTAGCCCACTTGTCCCCTTTGAGAATCTCCCACAAAACTATTCAATTAGAGATAAATTGAGTTTTTGCAGCCTCTACAAGGCACGAACCTGCTCATGGAAGCTCCCACTTATCTAAGCTCCATAATTGAACCTAATCTCAACCCCTCTCTCATGGCGCGAAAGTTAGTAGTCATATGAGGAATCTTTATCTCTGCCCTTTGCAGGGTTTCTATCTTAGTTGTTGTTAGTGCAACTTATGTTGGATCAACGACTTCTATGACTGAACCAACTTAACCAAACTTTCCATTCGATGCCTTTGTTACTTGTGCTGCCTCAAAAAATTCTTTCATTCGGTAAACTATATATTATGTTGTTGGATACGCCGATCCCTATGCCCAAGCACAAGATCTATAATTGCAATTGGTTAACCCCTAAGAAAGGCAGACCTAGTAGCATACGAGCCACAACAACAACAATTGTAGCAACACATTGAGATTAAGAGCCAATTATGGACCTTTTCATCTTAATCAGATCATAGTTGTTTGTGCTAAATGTCAATAGAGAATTAGAAAGCCATTTATCCCTCTCAAGAGGGAAATCAATAGATATAGGAAGTCACTCACTACAGGAGCATCCAGTAGCCAAGTGACACTAAGTTTTTCAGCATCCTTGCAGAGAAATGACCCTAACAATTCTACCCAAGAGTAGGATGACAATTAATTCTAGCAATGATTTTTTTATAATGACCGCATCTTGAGGCAATGATTGTCTATCTGCAACCACTGGAATGACCTTATGGCAATTATAACCACCGCTCCCATATATACCCACTTTCACCATCCTATTAGGGTAAACATGAGCTAATGGATACTATGACATGGCTCAACCTCCTAGATGCAGTTAAGGAAGTGGAATCGAAAAACCAATGCTTTACTAACCTTCCTTGGGAGCTACAGGGCCGCCGAGAGCCAAACCACCCTTCCAGGTTCCCAAACCCTAATTTAAATTTATTTATTTATTTATTATTTATTATTTATTAATTTATTTTATTTTAATTTTTATTTTTATTATTTTATTATTTAATATCTTATATATATATATAATTATATATATCTTCATGATCTAGATTCCCATAAGCTAGCACAACACTGCCTAAACTTGACTGTAACCCTCTAGTCACATGCATAAGCCTGCAAGGGAGTGACTACAATTTTTTTTCCCAGTTTTGTAACTGTGACCACAAAATATAAACCATTTTTCAAGGCTAGTCTCCAAACCCTTGCCCAAAACCTATTGAAACTTTCCATAACAATGAATGACACCAAGACAGAGCCATTAACACAAAAATTAGATAATAAATTGACCTAACAAGGCCTAACCATGACAATCATTCCATCAAACATATGGAGAACATGAAATCTACAGGTTATGAATGCATATATGAACATAGGATCAAAAACTTATCTGGGAATCATCAAGAAGGTCTAATTCCATCTCAAAATAGGTGCAGTAACATCTATAAGGTCATGCATTCAATAACCATTCATTTACAAATGAAAACATGATAAGATCCATAACTTGAATATGTCATCAAACCATGCTTATAACCAACATATAATTATGTAATTAACAATGATAGAACAACCATTAAAGCCACATAATAACAAGTATAATTACTCATGAGTTACAAGGGAAAAGAGCTCTTATCAATCATATGCAAAAGCAAACCAAGTGAGGGACTTCCATTTCCCACTCGACCATAGATTGGGTTACACCAAATCTCTCTTTCAGCCAATCACCCTCTTGCCATATTCTAAGTATGAATGTGGGAAATCATGGGATAAACCAATGCATAAACAACCAAGGGAATCCAGAGGTTAAACCACCTCCACCCTCACAATATTGTGATCTCACCTAATTTGGTCTCAAGATCAAAAAACCAAACCGGTCTTGGATGCCTCAAAATTCCTTCACCATCCCTTGAGGAGTTTTTCCTATCTCCACCCACCTATTGAAGGCTTCCCAGAGAAAACCATCTCCACCCCCAACCCTTGGGATTTTCTGGAGACCACCTCACCTGGATCCAAAACCTTTTGGCAATCCAAAGCTCAACCAAGAATGAATCCTGTCATACCATTGCTATTCGAAAATGAAAAGTAAAGGCTAAAACTAGTGTAAAACCCGGAAAAGCCCATGCCAATGACAACAAATGAACCAAATACACACATTCATATCCCATGCATGTCAAAACCAACTAGGAAATCACACATGCAACTTGTTACCTAAAAGTATTCTTGTTGAACTTGCTTAATCCAACTCTTCCTTGCTTGATCCTTGATTTCCTTTGCTTTCCTTGTCCTTCCTTTCATTGCTTTCTTTCTTTCTCCTCTCTGAAGCCAATTCCAAAACTCAACTGATAAAAGGCAAACAACAACTGTGAACTAATCCTCAAAAGAATTTTATTATTGAAGCCTCTAATTTCTTCATTTTCATATATTTGCCTTCATTTTCCTCCTCACATGCAACCTATGAGCTTTCACCTTCCTTTTCTCCTAATTTCCTTTACTTTCATAAATAAAATGCCAATAATGCCTTTTTTCCTTTCCAAAGCCTTTGCAAATCCCCTCTTAGTCATAATAAACAAAAAGTGTTGTACACTAGGATATTTTTCCCAACATTCAACTTGGAATACATGTCCCATGACCTTGGTCTTATTTTTCCTTTATTAACTTTATTCCGTCAACTTTTAACTCGGGGTTGTTATAATGATGATCTATCTAGCCTTATCCTAACTAGGTATCCAACCTCATCAAAACTATGTATACAGTTGCATAGAAATGTATATCATTGTTACTTGATCCACAGAGTTTGAAATCTTAAACATTCCAATAAATATTTATGCTTATGACTTTCACTTACAACTATTGATTAACATTTCTTGACAAGAAGGAGTATTGTATTAAGAAATTTCTATCTTTGAGGCCAGACATCTAGAGTCTTTTAAATTATCTAGAGGTCGATTCACAATTATGCACTTGTAATTTGTTCACGTAATTATGTACCATATTCTTGTAATGTCTTCATTTAATTTCAAGTGTTGACTTGTATTCATTTTATGCTTGTATATTTTAAGAGTGATTATTTATTGAGTATTGGTTCATGCTCTTAGAATTACAAAGTGCTTTATGTTTGGTTTTCTTCTTGCACTAGTTTTGATGAAATTAAGTTTCTAAATTTGTCATTTATTTTGAGGAGGTGAAACATTTGTTGAGGGTATGGTTGTGATTAGAGAATGACTATTTTTACTCATGCATGCAATAATTACAATTTATGCATTTTATTGACACATTAGACATATTTGCATATATTTCCTTGTTTGCTTGATTAAATGCAAGTTGAGTGAAGACAAAATAAGAGTGCAGGATTGATATTAGGGCTTTATCATTCATTGTGTGCTCTGCTTGGCTTGAGGAGTAATTATAATTGTCGTTTTCTTAGCTCAATAAGATATTTTTTTTGTCTTGCTCAGCTAAATAATGGGTTAGTAATTAGGTTTCTAGTTAATTAGTAATTAGGGTTTTACTTGCCAACATTTAGGGATTTCTCCTTAATTAGGGTTTTTCTTTTTAGTTATTGATAGTTAGGGCTTTCTTCCAATTGTTGGTATATTACAGGATTAATGTTTGCAACAATTAGGCTTTTGTTTCTAATGAATGCCTTTAATTATAGGATTGATTAGAGTTTACAGGAATTTGAAGGCGTGAGTAGATAACTTCTAGACAAATTAGGTTTTTGTTTTGTAGGTCCCTGAAGTATTTCTCCGGCATTTCCACTGATGTGTCTCAAAGTCCATGGACCCTAGATTGACATTAAATGTTGGTCCATTAATCTAGCCCATACCACACCCAACAATATTCAACTGAACATATTGAGTATCTTATACGTAACTATTTTTTCCCTCCGCCCACTTTTCATAGCTTCCATAACCATTAGGCAGGGACCTGTAGCTTTTCTGTTGTTTTTCTTATTTAGTAAAATGTTTTCCAAGACTTTACAAAGTTTTATAAATTTATTTAAAGTTGTAGAATTTATAATTTATAAAGTTTCAAGGTCTAATTTTTCAAATTCGAATTCTTTAAAGGCTGCTAACTCAATGGAAGAGCACCTACTTTACAAGCAAAATGTTGGTGGTTCGATTCTATATGGCCCTGATATTCATATTGAATGGTGACGATCAGTTTTTTGTAACAAAAGAATAACCAATGGAAGCTAAACTAGAAGCACATCAAAAGCAATCTTGGAAGAAAAACTTGGCATTACCTAAGAGGCAAAATAAGAAGCAGTTTAGGTAGAAAACAAAGAAGTGATAATTGAAGCAATACTAGCAACCAAACTTGGTGTTTCTTGAGAAGCAAAAACTGTAGAAATTCAAGTAGTAAACAAAGAAGTAATAATGGAAGCAATATTAGAATCCAAACTTGGTGTTCCCTAAGAAGAAAACAAAGAAGCCATTCATGTAGCAAACCAAGAAGTAATAATGCAAGAAATATTAGAAGCAACAAAAACCACTATAATGGGAGCCATATTAAAAGCCAAAAAGGAAGTTATTTTCGATTCCATACCGAAAGAAAAACATGAAGAACAATTGGGAGAAAAATTGGAAGTACAAATGGATTCAACAATTGAAGCAAGAATGGAAGAAACAATTCTTGGTGCTATTTTCGACGCTAAACCCAAAACTAAACTTGTCATTATTTACCGGTGCAATTATTGACGCTAATCATGATGCCCGAGTAAAGATTCCATTTTGCATTGGATTTCTTGACGTTGATTCATGCCAATTCATGCGCTCGGAAACAATGGATTCCAACTCTATTTTCGGCGCTAATGGTATGTTTTGTTGTAGTGAAATAATAAAATAATATTATGATTTTTAAAGAAAAAGAAAGAAAGCTATTTTTTAATTGTATTTTCGATTTCTATCCTTATAGGTTTACTCAAGTGTCAAGTGTATATACTCAATATATGCAGGATTAGATTCCACATCCAATGAGTACCCACTCTACAAACTTCTGAGTAGACCCACATCAAAAGAAAATGAAAATACATGAAAAAAGCATGTTGAAACATGTTGTTTTGATGTATTCTCATTTTTTTCGATGTGTGTGTACTCATAAGTATGCAAAGTACGCACCCGTTGGATGTGGAATATATTTCTACATTTAATGGGTGTTTACACTTGATATTTGAGTAAGCCTAGAAGGATATAACCTTAAAATACAAGTAAATTTGTAGTTTTCTTCTTTTCCTTCCAAAATATTTACCCCTATAGTTGACATCATCATTTTGAATCCACTTCATTCTTTTAAAGTTAATTTTGTTAGTATTTTATTTTTGTTTTAAGGCCTATTTTTAACCTCAAAATTCCCCTAATGTGGCATTAAGGCAAAACCAAAGTCTAAGGCTTTAGCTCGATTAATAACAATTGTTTATCACAACTTTCATAATTGTTGCCAAGAATATCACATTGATTGACCATTTCATTCAACCTAACTTTCTTCTTCTTTAAATTATGTTTGGCCTTGTTGTCTTGAGGTTGGTTATCTTTTCCTTGCTCTCTATTATGAGAGTTAGGCCCTTCTTTATCCTTCTTTTGTTGTGGTAAATTTATGGTTTATTGGAATAGTAAAAATATCTCCAAAAGATCTATTTCTATTTGGATGTATTTTTGTAGGTCAATGAAGTACTTGAGGTCAAGCATTCTTCAGATACTTGTCTTTGTATTCAAGGTATGGTAGTTGTTGCTATAAATTTGCACTATATAGTATTTTACATTGGCACAATACTATCCATCTCATGTATTAGCCTTCATAATTTCCAACAAGTGAATACTCCTCATTAAGGGCATCAACAAAATTCCCCAAAGTGAATCTTGCTTCATACATTTCTAAATCATCTCCCACATGTTTCAAACAATGAGTATTTCACCAATGTTTTTCACGGGGAAGGGAATTTTTTTGTTTAAAGGTAATCTTATCTCTATTGGAAAAGTTGTTTAGAAATAAATAATCCTCTAATATATTACAATTTCTCCAATGCTTCTATATCTATTTTCTTCCAAAACCATTAAATGTTAAACGAACTCATAAAAATTGGAGATTCAATTTTCCTTTTGTATCAATTGTTTAATATGAACACATTTATACAGATTTTAATTACGTTAAATCACAATTTGTTTTCTTATCTCTCTCTCTCTCTCTTTATCTCTCTTTGTTGGCATTGTAGTGTTAGCATTACAGGGTCTTAGTATTGTTTGTTATATCATTGATGTCAACCTAATAATGGTAGCTCTCATGGTTTGTGGTTTTTATTTAGATCTACCAAACAATGATTTGATGTAGAGGTTGGTTTGACGCAAAGATGTTGGTTCATGATGAAGTGGTAGGTCAACTAGGCCTCCATGTTCTTGACTTGATGCAAACGTATTTGGGATGGTAATCTCCTTATGATTGTTTTCTTGATGATGTAGAAGAGTTGGATAAGGTTTGTAAGGGTTTAGAAATGTTGTAAGAGGCTTGCCAAGTCTTGGAGACACTTCTAGTTGAGGTTTTGAGCAGATCTGGGTGTATTTACAAAATATACACTACTCTTGTGTGGATAAGTTGCATACATATGCTACTTTCCTTCAGTAAAGTCGTGTACATTCTGGAAGTGAAATTTATGAAATACACGAGGACTCCAGATGTTTTATTGGTTTTTATGATGGTTTTTTTTCGGGACTTTTGATAAAAAGGTCGGATAAGTTTAATCAACATCTAGAAGGTGATCAAGTAAAAGGTAATGAGGATTGGTCATGTATATTGATTATGTCTTCCATTAATTATAAAATGTCAGAGAATGAAGTAGAAGAGGTTAGATTGAGTGAGAATGTATGAGAGTGTATGCTACAGGTTTGCAGAGTTAGAGAGTAGATCAAATCTCATACTTGGAGCATATTTTAGAGGATAATGGAGTTGCAGTAGATCTAGATGTATAATATATTTTTGTTGAAGATTATGGCTCCTAGTTACTACTAATATGGAGAGAGTTTTTGTTGTAGTTGCTGTTGTAGAGATTTGAGATTAGAGTTTATATTATTGACGCATATATGTTGCATGGGTTTTATTAGAGAGTTCTTTTTTGTGCCTTCAATATACTCGTTTTGTATGGATGCATGAGTTTTTTTATGGTTGAGTTTGAATATTAGATTGTCATTATGTGTTGTTGTAGCCTTTGCTTGTGTTGAGAAGATTTTGAATGAGATTGTGTTATAAAGTTTTGTATGCAAATTGGTGATTGTGTTGGAAGTGTTTGATTCAACCGATGAGAATAGATTGATATTGTGATTCCAGTATGAAAATGGAAGAAATGAGGCTCGCAAGTGTTTGATTGTTGAGATCATGGATCTAGTATGAAACATTATGAAACATGGTCCATGGGAGAGCTTGAAGGTTAGGGCCTTCGGTGTGGTGAGTGATGGGTTGCATATTCAAGGTGTAGCGACATCCTTCAAGTGATGGCCTAAGAATGTGGGAGTGATGGCTTCCATCTAGTGGTGGTTGGGTGAGGATTATTGGGAGTGGTGGCTTCTTACATGTGGTGGCCTACAAAATTCATACAAGTTGTTGTCTAGAGTGAGTAGCAACTTGGATGATCAGAAAGTTGTGTTTTTCACACACGTGATGGCCAATGAATTAGATGTAAATATTTTTTTATATAATAGAAGAGATGATGATGAAGATTATCTACCGACATTGGTTTTTACCCTTGTGGTTTCCACCTTACATATGATTTCCTCATATGATGATCTTCTTTATTGTGTTGTTGCTAATGGTTATTTGTTTATGTGTTAGATGCTTCATGCAATGATATTTTATTTTTTAATTCTTATGATGGTTATGCGATATGATATGTTGCTTATGGTTCATGGTTATGCATAGATTTGCCAATGTGTTATGTTGCTAATGGATAAATGAATTAGGGTTTGTAAAGAAAGGAAAAATTTGATAAAAATATATCATAAGGTGTAATATTGATTCAACCCCCCTCTCAATATTGTTCAAGATTTATAACAAGTGATATCAAAGCGGGGCTCTTGGTTGTAGCTTAATCGTTGGAGAGTAGATCTAGGGAGTGTTGGTGAAAAATTTGCAATTTATTTCAAAACATAATCCTCCAGGAGTTTATGTCCTATTTGCTGCAAATTTCAAGGTATGACATGAAAGAGTAAAAATTAAATTATTGTATTATGGATCTAACATTTCGAGATTGGTTCAACCAAATAGAAACAACAAAAGTAGCAAATGAGAAAACAAGCAACAAATCTAGCAACAACAGAGAAGAAGACCTCAAGGAGATTGGAAGATCATTCACTCCTAGGGTTAGAGATTGTGACAAATCTATTAAATTTTAAAGGAATCAAAGCCCCTTCTTTCCTTTGATGGATGAGGTATAGTGTTGTTAGTTTTCACAATTTTGGACATGTTACAACCAACCATAGGAGTAGAGTGTACAGATATAGTCAACAAATCTTAGCAATATAAGCAACTAAGGAGATCGATCATAAGGTATAATTGTGATTTTAATGGTTATTGTCACTCATGCAACCTGTTTGGCCATAAGGAAATTGACTATAGATATATCCCTTGGAGGAGATATATGTTATATACGAGGCATGGATATAGCATGAGCAATAGGAGATTTGATCCTCTTGTTTCATATCTTGGCCATGTGGAGTGTTACACATGTCATAACTTTGGCCATATGGCGAGAGATTGCATACTGCCTAGTTCTTCTAGGAAAATCTAACAAGAACAATAGTGTCAGAGAGGACCTAGCAAAAAACTAGGGAAGGAAGAAAAGAAGAAGCCAAAGGTTGTGTGGAGGAAGAAACAATAACAACCTATGAAGTAGAGAGAGCAACCCCCTCTAAGTTCTTGTTTACCTCATGCATATTCATAGGAGATTCCAAAGTTCATGAGAGGTGCATAGCCTTAAGGGGAGTGTATGGTAACAACATATGGTAGCATGATTAATTGGTGGAGATGAGTAGTAGTAACATGGTATGTGTATGAGTTGTAGCAACAACATCTTGATGAGTTCATGAGCCTCATGCACATTCAATTCCATAGGATTAGTCTACCTATTGGAGGTATAATGATCTCAGGGGGAGAAATGCATGGTTTGAGGTTTCCTTGTCATTTCTCCTATTACTTTCACTCATTCATTTGTAGCAACTATTTGTATGTTTTTATGGGTTAAAGAGTACATTTTTCAGCAATATGTGTGTTCTTGGTTCTCATTGACAATTGGTTGAAGAGTTCATGTATAACCATGCATAGATGGATATCACTGTTTTAGCCATGTGATATTTTTAGATATATGTTTCTACATGTCTCATTGATATTATTGCTGAAATGACGAATGTACATCCATTCTATTTATACATTTTTCTAGCAACATTTGATGTTGGCATGCTTTAGGAGGAGACAATATTTTGGCCATGCATATTCATGCTCATTTTGATTGGTGGAGTATCACTTTGTAGTAGCCATGTATGCACTCATGTATTGGTGCATTAGTGAGTGATCCATGTGTTGGTGAGTGTCATGTTCCTTGGTCATGCATCGTAAAGAGTTTTGGAGGTATTGTAACAACCATATGCATCATCTTGTACATCATCATGTTCAACCATGTATTCTTAGATGAAGCTCTGTATTATGTTGTTACATTGTTTGGTTGTTGGTGGATTAGTCCTAGAGTCATGCGAGAGATCATGGGTCATGTCAAGCATGTGTTGATGCAATTTTTACTTGAGAGATGAGATTTGTTACAACCATGTTTGGATTGATAATTGTCATGTGTTTCAACCATGTATGGGATTTTGGAGTCATTATATAGTGATGTACTATCATGTATTTCTTATGGGTCCTTGGTTGAGTCATGCTAGTGATGATCATGCATGAGAGAGGAGTCATGTTTCAACCATCCGTTGGTTATTTGGAGGAATTGTACAACCATGCTTCATAATTCTTGTAGCCATGTATTATACTTATAAAACCTTGCAACTCATTGCATATCATTGGGTCATAGTCCTTGGTCCATGTGGAGTAGCCTCTTGTATGTGACAAGGAGGCATTGGCAACGAAAAATAGCATGTACACCATCATGGAGAGATGGTAGAAACCCCATTGTTGTGGATATCAGGTTGAGGTTGACATCAATGCCAAAGGGGGAGCATGTCGGAATTTATGTAAATAGAGTCTTAGTATTGTTTGTCATATCATTGATGCCAACTTGATGATGGTAGCTCTCATGGTTTGTGGTTTGTATGAAGGTCTACTAGACACTGATTTGATGTAGAGGTTGGTTTGATGTAAAGATGTTGGTGTTGTCTTAGGTTGGCCTGACCCAGGTTCAGATTTTACTGTGCACCAACAAATCCCTAAATCACTGGCCCTTTTAGAAGCGACCTGCAAGCAGATTGCAGTCTCACTCGAAGTGACTATGGGAGGTTATAGAACCAGGTTTTTGCAGCCTTGAGGGATACTACGATGTGGTGTTTTAATTTATTTTCACTTAATTCTTTATTATTTACTTCAAAATATTTGACTCATATGCCATAAACTACTTAAACAATACTGTGTGGAAGTAGAATATAACCAAAATACTGAACATAAATAAAAGATACATAATAATCATACGCAAGATATGTCCATCAAAATTGTAATTATTTATATTAATTCTTTGAAACATAGGACAATCCCTTTGACTTGCACACCCAGCTACAGGTGTTTGTGCTCTTAGTTGTAGACTTTAGGCCTCCGTGCACTCAGTTGTGGAGCTTTTCCTTCAAGACCTAAAAATAGATTGAGGTATTCACTTGCTACTATCTTATTACACATATCACTTCAACTTACATATTTTCTCTTTATATCTAATTACATAAAAAATACCATGGTCCATATACCATGGTTCTCCTAAAAACAAGAAACTATTGCCCAAAACCCATTACAAAAATAAGGGGCTTCGACCCACCCCGAAGTCCATAAAACACCGTGTGGTATATAACTTTGTAGTACCACCTGCTCCACTCCTTAAAATGCGAAGGACCAAGTCGGGTTGTGCCCAAAAGGCCACCAACGCTCACATGTGACTTGATTTTAGTCACTCAGCTACTTTGCCTTGAATCTTTGCTGCAATGTTGTTGTAGGCGACATTGTATTACTGTAGTATTTTTAATGCCTACTTTTCTTCTCTGCACACTTCTTGCAGTAGTGTCTCTGTCACTGATCCAACAGTCTTCTGCAACACTGCTTCTTCCTTTTATCGAAGCTCCTAGAGCTTTCCATCCACTTCCTACGACAGTTGGAGAGCCTCATCCTGCCGTGGTTGATTTCTCTCCGTAAAAAATTGTTCCTCCCTTCTGAGTTCTTCTATCTGCTTTTGAAGTGCCCTGGCTTCACTAATTCTAGTGAACTTCTACAAGACTGGCAGGGTCTTTGCAGTTGCCCGCATTTCCTCTAGCTGCTTCTGCTTCTGTTGGATGTCATCTTCTATCTTTTGTATGTTTGGATCTTCTCGTAGTGAAGTCCAAATCTGCACTGTCTCGACCAATACTTTCCCACATTCTTCCACTATCTCGGAGATGCCTTTCACTGCAATATTTTAGGTTGATCTCCCTTTGCTCATGCACTTCTGGTGGCATGGCTGGTTGCAGCTTCATTTGCAACTCACTGATATTGATTTCATACTCGAACTGCACATCCAAAATCTTTGTCTTTGATTCCTTGACTACAAGGCTAATCTTTGTGACCTTATCTTCTACAGATTCCTCCTCGTGGACCTATATGTCCAGAACTTCCTTGCAAATGGCTTCAACCACTTCTTTCAACCTTTTTTGTTGTAGTTATACCTCTTCCTTACCCTTGATGGCCTGGTCCAACTACTTCTTCAACACAATGCATTCTTGCTCCACGTGAATACTTAACTGTGTTGCACATTGTTCTTGCTCTAGCTAATGTATAATGCCATGGTGTAGCTCATGTAATACTAGAATGGGCAGCGTTTCCATGTTCATATTGAATTGATCCCAAAATTTCACCTGTTGCTTTAGTTCGGTAGAGTCGAGCTGCAGAGCTCCCGCAAGTATCTGCATTATCCTCATCCCAAATGTTTTTTCTATTAGCCATTGTGGGTGGAGTACTTGGCCTATCTACGTTATTGGCTTAGATGTTTGCACCAAAATCTTCAGCTCTACAATACTCTTCTCAACACTTGTTAAGAGTGCGCAGTAGCGATCCTCAATTATGTTCTAGGACTCTGCTGCAACTTCTTGGATTTTGTCCCCAATTTCATCTAGGTCCCCCTTAGTAAGGAATAGTGGCTCTACACCCTTGGATTTATCTTCTTTCTTCTTCTTTCTAATCTTCAGCAAAGTTACACTATTCATCTTCCTCTTTCCTTTTTCTATCTCTGTCTGCTCTTTAGGCTCCTCTTTGTCATGCTCCTGCTCCTGTTCTGGCTCCTGTTCATCCTTGTCTTTATCTTTTCCACTTGGTTCTGCATGATGTGAAGTTTCCTCCTCTATTTCATTATCTCCTGCATCCTTCTCCTTCCCAGTCATCCATTATGTTGGCCACCATTGTATTAATGTCATTAGATCATCTTCGGTGACTAAGTATGGCAGAGGGTGCCATGTCTTCATTTCATCCTTGTGAGCCTGTATATAAATCCTGTGAAAGTCCGCTTTGAACTTCATAATAGACTTATATTTTTGGTACAAGCTTGGTGAGAATATCGAGTATTGATTTACCACCATGTAAGTCCATGTGATACAAAACAAAGAATATCTCGTTCTCCTGAGCTCGCAATTCCTGCTTGGTATACTAGAGCGAGGCATACCGTGCACCTTCACAAAAAGCTACTTCTATTGGAGGAAACTGCGTATCCTCTGTCTCCTTCCATGCCAACAATGCTATGATCAATATGAGCCATTTGTAGTGAAAGTTCTTATCCTCGTCCTGGGCTTCGAGGCAATGTTCTAAGAATTATGTGCATAGGTATCTGGCCCAGTTGTACTAGACCCCGTTGTTGCACTAGCAGCTAAGGCCACAACTGTTGTGGGGACTTCATTGTCTCTACATTTCTTCATAATATTCTCAGCTAAGATATGCATGACGAAGCATACTCCTTCATCACTGATTAGGAATTTATATCATAGCCTTGCATCTTCTTGACCAATCCAAATTTGTCCTTCATGTTCCGCGCTATTGTTCTATCCTGATCTTTACCGATGAACTCTTCAGCGGGGTCTCTTCCCTTGTATGGCAATATGGTAATTTTCCATATCAATATCTCGTTAATGGGGATCTTCTTTCCTAGCCAGAGGCATCCCTCGTGCACTAGCATGAGCAAGTTTCTGATGCAAGATGTGTTTGGTGTACTTAAGCTGAAGTGTGACATGTTTAGCTTATTCAATAATCCTGATCGACCAATCCTTTCACCCACTGATGTGGTTCCAATCTCGTTACTCCGCTATTCGGGTAATGAACCTGCTTCAAGGATCTGCTTAGTGCGAAATTCCGGTATTTGTTTCATTCGTTGAAGTCATAATCCTCAAACTTTAATTGCGTGATTTTTCTGAGCAATTCTTCCTCAAATGGTATTTTTTCTACTAGCAGCGGCGTAAAGGTTCCATACTTTACATCATTTTTATCCTTGACTGGTTTGGTGGTGGGTTTCCTCGGTGGTAAATATGGTGGCAGTGAGGATGGAATCATTGCACTCTCTCTTTCCATGTGCTAGTGTTCCACTTCCTCTTCATTGTCCCTTACATGTTGGGCTTTTGTCTGTGGTTGAACTAGCTTCTTCGACTTCTTATCCTGCTTCTTCTTGGTTCTTTGCTCTAGATTCATCTTCTTTCTTGGAGATCTTCACTATGAGATGGATGATGTTGTTGGTGTACCAAATGGTGATGTGGCTTCCATAACCCCTTCTATACGCTCTCTTCGAATAATCGAATGAGCTCTTCAGTGTTCATACAATAACACAACTACAATTTCTCAATACTTAGTGGTTTTCAAGCTCTCAGACAACAAAGTTCCGAAATCTTTGTGGGAAATGGCCTTTTATAGCACTCCTGATCTTCTAAACTAATCATTATCTGAGATCTTACTTAGATTATGTTTATTAACTCCATATCTATCCTTAGAGCTTTGCCAACCTGTCTCCATAAATGCAATTTTCCACTCCTCCAACAACGAGTTTCTATTTCAATGGGCATATTTCCGGCGAACTTCGACGCACCTTTCATTGTGGAAAACTTCGATGCACCTTTCATTATGGTGAACTTATGAACCTTGACATACTTCTGACTGTCGTGAAGTAAACTTCCCATGTCAAAGTTCTTTTCTGCAGCATAGTTTATAGTTCAGTGCCCAATGTCAACTGTAGGTGGTGTCAGGCCAGGAGGTAACTCCTCAAATGAGATTATTATTAATTTAGGTTGTTCATTATTATATACATGGGGGAGTGATTGTTGAGTTTCATCTCCCGATGACTCTCCATTTTCTCTATTATTTATTTACACTATTTACAATTGTTCACCCAATCCCTATGATTAGGTGTCAACATTCCCCCCCTTAATCTGAAGGGATTTTGGTGAGTCCAAGCATCATTCTGAATCTTTCAAGCTTTTCTCTTCCAAGCACTTTGGTGAAGATGTCTGCAATCTGCTCATTAGTGGAACAATGGAGAAGATGGATTGTTTTGGCCTCAACATGATGTCAAATCATATGATATTTTGTATTGATGTGCTTTGTTTAATCATGGAAAGTTGGGTTCTTGGCCAACTTTATTGCCGAGGTATTGTCAATCATGAGTGGAGTTGAATGTACTTGTTTTACTTGCAAATCTTCCAGAATTTTCTTGAGCCACACAATTTCTTTTTTTTCCTCAGTTGTTGCCACATATTCTACCTTTGTTATGGAATCTGCTAGAACTGATTGTTTGCGTGATCTCCAGGAGACAACTTCTGATCCAAGAGTCATAGCATAGCTTGAAGTAGATACCCCAGTTTCTTTGTCTCCATCAAAGTCTGAATCAGAGTATGCAATCAAGTTGAAGTCACCCACCTGTGTATACTTGAGTCCAAAGTCTTGAGTTCCCTTCAAGTACTTTAGAACTCTTTTTGTAGCAGACCAATGTCCCTCACAAGGCTTTTGCATCAAGTTGGAGAGGATTCCAACAGAAAACGAAATGTCTGGTCTTGTAGTAGTCAGTTACGTGAGACTTCCTACAAGTTGTCTACACTTTGTTTCATCCTCAAATTCTTTTCCTTCAATGGATGTGAGCTTTAAGTTTTGTTCCATTGGATTAGTCAGAGGATTGCATTCAGCCATGCCAAACATGTTCAACAGATATGCAATGTACTTCTTTTGAGAAAGTAATATGGACTTTGGATGTTGAGTTACTTCCAAGATAGTAATGAACATAGACCAAATCAATCATTTCAAAAACCTATCCTCAGTTCCTTCTTTATGGATGCAATGTAGCTCTCGTTGTTCCTTGTCATCAAAAGATCATCTACATATACCACAATATATACAACTATTTTTCCAGCTTTCTTCACAAACAAAGTTGCATCATAAAATCATAATATTTGAAATTGACTTTCAGAAGATACTCAGTTAGTTTTTCATACCAGGCTCGCGGTGCTTGTTTGAGGCCATACAAGGATTTCAAAAGTTTGCATACTTTATGTTCATGCCCTTTCACAAAAAATCCTTTAGGCTGGGACATAAAAAAATTCTCTTTTAGATCTCCATTCAAGAAAGTAGTTTTACATCCATTTGATGGACTTTCCAACCGTTTTGAGCTACTAGAGCAAAGAGTGTCCGGATGGTAGCCGATTTTGATGTGGGGGAAAAAGTATCCTCATAATCGACCCCTTCCTTCTGTGCAAAACCTTTTTCCACAAGCCTGGATTTGTGCTTATCAAGTGAGCCATCAGCTTTATACTTGTTCTTGTAGATCTAATTTCAGCCAATTGGTTTGGTTCCTAATGGAGGATCAACCAGCTTCCAAGTGCATTATTTATCAAGGCATCATACTCCTTTTGCATCACTTCTTCCCATTCATCATGAGGAGAAACTTCTTTGAAGGAAGTTGTTTCAAAATCTATAGACAAATTCAATTCACAATCATAAGAAACATCCATATCAACAGGTGAATCAAAGTCATCTACATCACCTCCATTTTGCCGGGTTGAATTTCTAGTTCCTGTCTTTCCAACCTCATCAGGATGAACACTTTCAAGTGTCTTTGTCAGCCACTTCGGGGGGCATTTCTGAGATGGTCTAGATTGCTCAGTTGATTGAGTAGGGACTGAATCAAGATTGAGTCTCCCAATTCTGTCAATCACATCACTCAAAGTATCATCTGTTGTTGGAGTTTCATGCAGGGGAGAGAGTACTTTAGAAGAAGATTCCACAGGTTGATCTAGTATTAGAATTCCCCCTTCAAGATGTGGAATCTGAATATCAAATTCTTGAAATGATTTTGCATTTGTGAATCTATCCAAGCTGCTGCTCAACAATATTGTCAGCTTTGGATGATTCAAGAAAGATTACATCTCTAGATACAACAAAATTTTTATTGACTTCATCATAGAGATGGTATTCTTTGGAGGTGTTTGAGTACCCTAGGAAGATACACTTATGAATTCTTGCACCAAGTTTGTTTCTATGTACCTTTGGTATCAAGGCATAACATGTGGAACCAAAGACCGTGAGATGCTTTACCGAAGGAATGTGTCCATACCACATTTCATAAGGAGTTTTGTTTCTAATAGCATTAGATGGGCATCTATTCTTTACATATACAACACATAGAACTGCATCAGCCCAAAACATCAATTTTACATTTTTTAAAAACATCATGGAGCGCACCATATTTAAGATTGTTCTATTCATTCTTTCAGCTACTCTGTTCTGTTGGGGATTATAAGGCACACAATTTTTTTATGTTTGATCCCATGTTGGCGAAGATAGTTTTCAAATTCACTTGAAGTGTATTCTTTTCCATTATCAGTGCAAATAGAACCAATATGAGATTGTGCATCATTTTCAATCCATGTATGAAAGTTCTTGAATGTTTTAAAAGCATCAAATTTGTTCTTCAATAAATAAACCCAACACATTTTGGTGTAGTCATCAATAAATGTCATCATGTATTTATTTCCATTTGCAGAAGGAACATGCATTGGACCACATAAATCTGAATGAATGAGTTCAAGTTTTCTATGTGCTATGGAATGCAAATCATGAAAAGGTTGTTTGCTATGCTTTCCTAGAATGCAAACATCACATTGCTTAAGTTTCCTAGGAATTGTAGGCAAACCGGTAACACCATTTTTCTTCAACAAGCGAAGGTTGTCATAATTCAAATGTCCAAATCTAACATGCCATGATAAACTTGATGGAAATGTACCTTCATCATAATGAGAATTGTATGAGAAATTTTGTGCACGAGAAGAGGTACCCTGTAGCTTGAGAAGCCTTTCTTTTTCTATCCCCGTCATGACAAGGGAGTGGTATGATTCTTTTCTCTCCTCAACCTTGCCATAAAAAATATGAATGGAGTGTCCTTGCTAGTGGATGTGGACCAAGGACAACAAGTTTCTCCTCAACTGTGGGAGATATAAAACATGATGCAGAAGAAAGTTTGGAAGACTAGGTAATTTAAGCCTGATTGTGCCAAGCCCTGATGGCTTGAGTTTTGATTTGTCTGCAAAGTATACTACTCCATCAATATTGTCAGTAAATTCTTCAAACAATCTCTTCTAAAGGTCATGTGGCAAGTTGCTCTTGAATCAAGCAACCAATCATTTTTCCAAGAAGCAAGTGAAGCATTAAATAAGTCTTCATTTACTCCAATATTATAGTGTGCCACAACATAATGAGTGATTTATATGCTTTACCTTTCTCTTTGTCATCATTTATACCTTTGGGTTGGTTTCTTTCCTGCTCAATTCTATCCCAAGGAAAATTGCATGTTGATGCATCATGTGATCCATCTCTTTTGCAACATATGCAATGCAAATCTGACTTTTCTCCTTGAGAGTGTTTGCCCCCCTACCTCTGATATTTCTTCTTCCTATTCCTCTTCGACCACCTCTTCCTATGGAAGAATATTGAGAAAGATACTTCTCTCTATGTGCAAGACACACAACCTCTTCAGAAGACTGAGGAGTTGTCTTCTTCCCAAAAGATTTCTCTCTTTCAGCAAATTTTTTCACAGGGAGTCAAAGGTGATATCTTTGAGGTTTCCATTTGCTTGCAATGACTCAAGATAATTTTAATAAGTGGGATAAAGTGCCTTGATAAAAGCTATCAGAGGAATGTCCAGTTCAGCATTAGTGACTTTGATATCATGCATAATATATTTTACTTCTAATGCAAGAGCAAGAGGATCATCATTTTGTAATTCAAGGTTGAATAATTTAATCATGAGTTGAACAAATTCAAGTGTAGAGTGTGAGTCATAGAATTCCTTCAGTTTTTGTAAGGCTTCGAAAGCATTTGAAAATGGTGAAATATGGTGACTCACCTCTTCATTTACTGATGCTGCAATCAATGCATAAGCCTTGTTGTTCTTATTTTCCCACATGGTGAATTCCTTGTCTAAGGTAGGTTGTTCTGGTTCTTTGTCTTTGTCTCCAACACACATTCCTTTCCATAGCTCATTAAAAATGAGAGTTTGTTTGATTTTCCGTGACCATTTTGGATAGTTCTCCTTGCTGGTGAGAAGCACTCCCATAATAGATATCAATGAATTCATTTTAAAAATCTATGTAATGTAAAAAAAATATACTTCTGCTGGAAAAAAAATGTAGTTCTGGTGAAAAAAAATTCAATATGGTATTTACAGCAAAGGTATATTTATAGCAGAGGTATCTTCCATGGTTTGGATACCCATATTATTCAACATCACAACACAGTAAAGTGTAAAGTATTAACAACACAAGTTACCTGCATTTTTCAACAATACCACAAATTATATCAGAGCTCGATATGAGAGCTAGCTATGTATTAGAGCAAGGAGCATTGTATATTGGGAGGAGGAGAGATTGCGTAGTGGGGAGCCAACGTTGTAAGTGGAGGCGAGAGCTGGCTGCATATTAGAGCAAGGAGCAGTGTATATTGGGAGGAGGCGTAGTGTATGGAGGGGCGTACTGGAGTAGCTTATTTGAGCAGTTGTAGTGTAATGGAGCGTTTACCACAGTGTTTACTGGAGAAGTTGTAGTGTGGAATGAGCAACCAGAGGTCTGTGTATTGGAGAGGTCGGAAGTCTGGCAACGAAACACTTGGGAACGATGATGGTCAGCACTCCCTCTTGAGCACCGTGCTACTGGGACTTCTAATCCAATCTACAAAAAAGAAGATATAGATCACGTGCCCCTGCGAATTCCAATCTAATTTATCAACAAATGCAGATAATGATTGATAGATGTATCATAGAAAGTGGCCAGGAGGCCGACTGTGGAGCAATGTTATGGGAGTGAGGACTGTGTATGGGAGTGAATTCAAGTTTTGTATGTTTATGAGCGACGATTGCAGTGATACCACCACTCACCTCTTCAAACAACGAAGATACCAATACCACAATGCTCATTAATATGAAAGAGGTATATGAAACGAGTATTTTGATGCAGTGGGTGCAGTTGGACAATTATGTAGCAGTGATTAAGAAAATACCATAGGGACATTAGGGCAGAGAGTGTAGAGAATGGAGGGACAGTATGGAAGAGAGCACAGAGAATAGAGGGATAGTATGGCAGAGAACTGATACAAGGAGTTACAAAACAAAAGCTAATTTTGGGAGCTGGCTCTGATACTGTGTCAGGCCAGGAGGTAACTCCTAAAATGAGATTATTATTCATTTAGGTTGTTCATTATTATATACATGAGGGAGTGACTATTGAGTTTCATCTCCCGATGACTCTCCATTTTCTCTATTATTTATTTACACTATTTACAGTTTTTCACCCAATCCCTATGATTAGGTGTCAACAGGTGGCACTGGGACCGTCCTATTCTCTTGTCATAGCGAACTTACCATGACAGGGTTGTCCCTATACATTTTCAACCTGCTACCATTCACCCTCCCTGGTATCAATTCTCCATTTAGCTTCGCCAAATGAATTGTGCCTCCATCTGTGATATGCTTGATGATATAGGGACCCAACCAATGCATTTTAAACTTTCCCATGAACTTTGCAAATTTATTGTCATACAAAAGGATAATATTTCCTTCTTGGAACATCTTTTTCCTGATATGTCAGCCATGCCAAAATTTTATCTCTCTTTCTGCACCTACTGATGAAATCATGCTATAAATCTGTCTTCCTCTAATGCGAGTAACGATGCCATTCTTTCATTCATTATGTAAGGGTCGGCCATGTCCGTAAAGGCTTTAATCCTTAAGGTGGGCACAATATACTCCATGCGCATCACAACTTCTTTCCCATAATCCAATCTGAAAGGTGTTTGATTATCAGCTTCTTTCATGTGGTTCTATAAGCCCATAACACTGCTGGAATTCTCAGATCCCAGATGCATACTTTAGTTAGTGTGTTTTCCAAAATCTTGTTAAAATCTTCTACTGTGCCATTTGCTAGAGGGTAATATGGAGTGCTCTTTTGATGATACACCTGGAATTCTTCAGTCAATGCCTCAATGGTCTTATTTAGGAAATGTGACCCTTGATCACTGATCAAAACCTTTGGACACCCAACTTTGAACAAAATATACTCAAAAATGAACTTTGCAATAGTTTATGTGCTACAATCCTTTACTGCTTGTGGCTCAGCCCACCTACCCAAATAATCAGTTGTTTTGATTATATACATTGCACCAGTTTTCTTCCCAGGTGGGTTTATAGGTCCAACAAAATCAATGGCCCATTTGTCGAAGGCCTACAATGTCACCTATGGTATGAATGAAATTTCATCCCTCCTTGATGGCTTCCCAGTTCTTTGACATACATCACATACTTAACAATACTCCTTTGCATCCTTGTGCAGTGTAGGCCACCATAATCTTGCTCTTAAGGCTGTGTGCATACTATCCTTCGCTGCATAATGTCCACTAGCTACACCTCCATGAGATTATGCCAAAATAGTTTGTCTTTCATGTTCGGGGACATACCTGCGTAATATTTCATCTGGTCCCATCTTATACAAATGTCATTCTATTAACGAAAAATCAGCTTCCTTTACTACCAACTCCTTCTGCCGCGTAATGTACTCCACAGGGTCCATTCATGTAGCCAAAAACTAAATAATGTCTGCGAAGTGATCATCTGCAACCTTGATTGCAAGCAACTGTGTGTCGGTAATATTATCTTCAATGCTTGTTGGTTCTTCCCCTGTTTCCAACCTTGATAGATGGTCAGGCCCAACATTCAAACTTCCTGGTTTAACAACGACTTCAAAATCATACTCCTGAAATAACAACAACCATCTACAAAATTTCCCTCCTAGGACAAGCTTATTCACCAGATATTTCAATGCAGAATGATATGTGAACATCTTAAACTGTGATCCTAGCAAATAATGTTTGAATTTCTGCAATGAATATACCATAGAAAAGCCTTCTGTTTCTATGGTAGTGTAGTTCTTCTATGCTTTAGGCAACTACCCACTTGCAAAATCTATAGGGTCATCGATTTATCCTTCACTAGGTTGTGCCAATACTACTCCGAAAGCTATTCAAAATGCATCTACATGAACATGAAACTCCTTATTCCAGTTTGGGAAAACCAAGATAGGCGCATTTGTCATCTTTTCATTCAATAAATCAAGTATTTTAAGGAATTCTTCATTCCATTGAAAGGTCACATCTTTCTTCAATAGTTTCTCCATTAGCACAGTTATTTGCGCATATCCCATAATGAATTTTCTATAATATCTAGTGTTTCTGAAAGTAATGCGCATTTGTCTCACTGTTTTTTGTGGAGGTAAGTTCACAGTGACAACTATCTTCGCAGGATCCACCATCAAACCTTCTTGCATACAACATGCCCCAACAGTATGCCAAAAGGTACACAAAATATACATTTCTTTAAGTTCAATGAGATCTGGTGCGGCCTACATATGTCCAACATAATCCTTAAGCTCATAAAATTCTTTTTCAATAGTCCAAAAACTGTCCAATCACCAAAGTATACCTCCAAGAATTTGTGTATGTGCTCCTTGAATGTTAGGACCACAACTCTTGAAAATATAGTAGAGGCATTCTTCAACACAAAAGGCATCACTGTATACTGATATGAGCCCCACTCTGCTACAAATGTGGTCTTATGCCTATCCTCTGGTGCAATCATAATCTGATGATAGCCAGAAAATTCATTTGTAAATTAATAGGCCTCCTATCCTCCTATATTATCCAACACCTCATCTGTAAAGGATGTAGGGAAGGGATCATGCACACATGCATCATTTAATTTTCTTAGATCCACACAAATCCTGAGTTCTTCTTTAGTATTCTTTTCCTGGACCACCATAGGATTTACCCACTCTGATTCTTCTAGAGGTTCAATGATCCTTGTTGTTATCATTTTACCTAACTCTTCTTTCACCTTTTCCTTATATTTTGGGTTCAATATGTAGGGTCTTTGCTTGACAGGCTTCACATCAAGTTTAAGGGGAACCCTCATGACTCCCAGATCCCCTAATATGCCCTTCATTTCTAAAAAAATTATAGGTAATAACTCTCGTTATTCATGTATTAGATCTGTAACTTTACTAACTGTATCTTTATCCCAGTAGTCTCCAATTGTTGCGAACTTTGGTTCCTCTTTTGATCCTATATTCACCTTCTTAGTCTTTACTGGCTTCGCTATATCTGGTATTTCTGGCTCCGGTCCAGTGACTTCATAGTGTCCTTATGATTTGATTATGTCGATATTGTGCGGATCTTCATCTTCTTCTGCAATAATGTTATAGAATTCTAGTGCACGTTCTAGTTGCACAGTCCAATCTGGTTGTTGCCATGTCAACGAAGTTGCATTCCCAAAAATATTTTCTATGAATATCTGAAGATCCAAGCCTGTGCATGGGAAATCATCTTGAAAAATGAATGTTAATATAAACCCTTCAACCAAATCTGCCCAATTTACAGTACCATGGCGCAGTTCTATTTCTTGGTACCAATTCATAGGAATTGTTTCTAATGTGTGGATAAACCCATGTACCCATTCCTGTTGTGGAATCCCTTCCCATACTTTAGTGCATCAGTGAATATGCTCCCTAGGGTCAGTTTTACCATCATACTTAATTTCTATTTCTGTATATATTGACCCAAACCTGAACCAAATTAATGTTTGACACTTCTCCCAATCTGCTATATTTCTTTTATGTGCACCCCACCATCTAGCATGACTAGATCTCAGGGCTACATCCAAAGATAACAACATTTTCTCTTATGGTATTTGTATTTCATAATCATTAAGGAAAGTGCTTACATTACCCAAACCATCATAGTAAGGAAAATTACATACCTCAGAAGTTATAAAACAAAGTGATTTAGTGATCCTTGCACATTGCCTTATATACACTTCAGGTAGCCTATTTTGCCAATTTTCCAATTCCTCTTCTGAATCTGAGGTACAAGAATTGGCTTGTTCCCAACTCATTTTTCCATCTACAGTGGGGTTAATCTATTCCTCTTCTTTGGCAGTTAATTGATAGATATTATCTATATCTGCTACGCAATACTCATCTCTGGTAGGCTCTGTATATCTCGGCCCTCCTGATGGGTCCAATTGAACAATGACTCTCATGTTGTCCTTTTCAAATACCATTTGCCTTTTCTTTAAGTTGATTATAGCCAGATTTTCAAATGCCCAATCTAGTCTAAGCAATGCTAGATAAGGGTTGCTATCATCCACAAATTCTATCACTTCAAAGTATGCAATAGTGTGAACTCCTTCGATGTCTACTACCACATCGGATAGTCTTCCTTAGGGTAAGATCTGCTGCTGGTTGGCCATTCTCAACTGAATTGGTGACCATTGTAATTTTGGATTACCCATCAATTCTCAGGTCTACTTTGGTAAAGCATTGGCATCAAATCCTAAATCCAGAATAACCCAATCCATGTCATATTCTTTAATCTGCGTAGTGAGTCTCATTTATTTTTCAGTCCTTCCCATATGTCGATTTAAATTGTTAACTGCACGTAAATTACTTTGTGTTACTTCTTTAGAAGCACATGAATCTATCAATTCCTGCAACCCTTCTACAACTTTCTGGTTTCTTAATAGCATCATGGAAGTTTGAAGGAAAGACTTTAAAATACCTAGATCCATATCTTGCATCGCAGGTGATATTATGTCGCAATTATTCTTCTTCTTTGGTTGCACATTAGAGATCAAAGCTCCAACATCCATAAAGCTTTGCCTCACCTCCATAAACACTTCTTTTTCTTTCTGAACATCAAAGGCAGGAGCTTTCTTCGCGGTCTTTCTTACGCATGTGGCTTCAACTTCCTTCTTTATATCTGCTTTGTCATTTCCATTGAAAACTCCACTCCTTGTTACAAAATTAATGCAAGGTTCATCGGTCCTCAGTTCCACAGTCATCATCTGAATGTTTTGTGTTGGCTGTTGATTTTTATTTTCTTGCATTTTTTCCATAATTATCAGGAACTCTTCAATTACATGATCAAATGATTTGCAATACTTATGTGTCGTAGTAGGATTTTGACAGTCTCTTTCGAAGTGACCTGCCTAGCTACAGTTGTAACAGATAATTTGTCCATGACCTCGACCAGCTCCGCCAACTTGACCTCGTCCTTGATAGCCACCTTGACCACCACATTGTCTACTTCCTTTATTTCCTTTCTCTTTAGCTTCGATTCATTATATATCACTACTTCGCTCCATCATCAATTCATAAGCTCGATAGTTATTCTCATCATGTCCCACTGATTTACAGAACTTGCAATATAAATTATTTGGAGTTTGCACACATTTTTGCAACAAACAACAATATTTTGCGTGATGTTCGTCTCTAGTTCTACATATCTCACACCATAAGCTAGATCTGGGATTCAAAGGATTCAACGCTCCACTAGCCATGTAGTTTATGAAGAGAGGGAATTATTCCTTAGAGTGGCCTTCTGATTTGCTCTTTGTACACCACACTTCTTCACATAATTCTTTACGTTTCTTCATATCTTGTATTTGTAGTCAAATTTTCCAACTGACTCTAGATCTATTGCATACATGCATTGGTATCCCTTATAGGCGAAGCTTCTAATTTCATCGAAGGTTCTAAAGCTTCAACTTGAGTTTCTATCTTCTGTTGTGATAAAGGAAATTTTATATGTGGAATAAACACAACTATAAACCATTCTTTATGTTGCTACGAAGCTATTTCGAAGCTCACATGATCCAATAATATATTGAATCTTTGATCAAATTCCCAACAAACTCAGTAGCTTTTTGTTTGTTTTCTTTTAGCTTTGTGATACACTATGACTCAGACTTTAGTTTCTTAAATTCTTTTACCAATGTTGCTTTAATGTCTACGAATGATCAGATCTAATTTCCCAAATACTTCATGTACCATGTTAGTGCTCTATCTCAAAATGTTGTGACAAGTTGCACTTTCTTTATAGTTTTGTCATGGACCTGCTTCACCATCCATACTGCTTCACATAAGAACCATAACTTCTTTGGATCCTCTGATCTAGTCCCTTTAAAGATAGGTAGCTTGATATCATCGACCATAGTTCTTCTTGGATGGGGAGGGGGATTTGTAACGGGAGCGGGGTAGGGGGTAGGGGTATGGGGAAATCCAAAAGCATCGTGATTACTACTTTATTCTGGTTGTGGCGAACTTTTAGGCTGGAAGGATGAATATTGTAGAGTTACTTTAGGGTTCTCAGGGTGGTTTTCTTCACTTTCAGACTCACTTAAAAGAGGGCTATAGTTAGTTTCTATAAAATTCTTTGGATCTTGGCCACGAGATCTCTTTCTAGTGCCTATTCTATGTCTTTTTCCACTTCACGTTGTTCCAGTTTCTTCTTCAAATTTTCTCCCAAACATAAGTAACTAATATTACGACTACATTCGTAAAATCCCCTTTTCACACAAAAGCATCTTATTCCAGAGTTTTAAAGATCTCAAGTACTTACCTTGCAGTCCTTTGAAAAACTGTCATTAAGATTTGCTATAGGACATAGTCGAATCTATTGTGAACTCATCAATAAATCCTCCTCATATGTTGTCAATCTAGAAGTCAAAAACTCTTGAAATTCTGTTATCAGTGTTCTTGAGTCGTTGTATTAATTCAAGAGTCCACTCCTTAGGTTTGTCTCCTTTAAAACAATTTTTTCTCTCAATCAATCTTAAAATCCACTCGTACAGCTCCACATGAAATCAATTGAAGAAAATTTCGTATTGTTCTTCAAGAATATACTTTTGTAACCACCTTTTAGCTGACAAACGAGGGTTCTATTTTCTTGTTCTGCAAATTCTTGTTCTTTCTATTCTACCCACTCTTGAATTTCCTTCTTTGATGGATGCAACATAAACATATCCCTTAAACAAATTCTGGTAATGGAAACAAAAGAATTTGTTGGCTTAGGTCGGGCTGAACCAGGTTCATATTTTACTGCACACCAAAAAATCCCTAAATCATTGGCCCTTTTGGCAACGACTTATAAGCAAATCACAGTCTCACCCGAGGTGATTATGGGAGGTTGTAGAACCAGGTTTCTGTAGCCTTGAGGGATACTGTGATGTGGAATTTTACTTTATTTTTACTTAATACTTTATTCTTTACTTCGCAGTATTTGACTCATATGCCATAAACTACTTAAACAATACTGCTTGGGAGTAAAATATAACCAAAACACTGAACATAAAGCAAAGATACATAATAATAATATACAAGAGATGTTGGGTCCTTATAATATTAGTGATTACCCCATTAACTATTGTAGTTATACCCCTTATTAATATTGTTGTGCCCCTATTGTCCCCATATTGTTATTGATGTGCCCCATAGAATCCCTCTATTGTTATTTTTGTGGCTTTATATTATTTTTGTTAGGTCGGTCGGGTTATATTGTGACTCCTTAGACTCCTATATATAAAAAGGACGTTTTATCATTTGAATCATCCAAGAATTGTTCATTTATGTAATGTAAAGGAGGTTTCCCCCTCGAAGAGGCTGAATTCTATGGTGTTGATCTATCTTTTCTATCATTTCTTGAGCTGGTTTCATAACATTTGGTATTAGAGCTTTGGATTCTAGGGTTTCGCTGCTCCAAACAGGTCATTGTGGACTTTTCGCTATAACTTTTTTCCTACGACGTTTTAGAAGTTGAAAAAAAAACCCATTTGATAAGACATCGCGCTAAATCTCGGGTCCGAATCTTAAATCTTTTTGCGCTATATTTGCGGAGATATGATCTGAGGAAGTTGGTCTCTTTGCAGACTCCTGAATTACATTCCAAACATGTGACCTCAGGAAAATCGTCATAACTGTTTCTCTAAGCATCAGATTGAGATTTTGTAAGAAGGTACAGAAAGAGGACGGACTGTAGTTTCTTGTATATGATTTTCAAAGCCAAAGGTCAAAACAGGGACACGTGGCATGTCGTACAAGTTTTCTCTACTGAATTATTCTATAATCAGGTCACTGTGGGAGATTTGGCATAACTCTTCATTGGAGAATCCAATTGGGGTCAGACTGGTGGTATTGGAAATAGGACACACAGGGATACCGCAGGTCGCAATTTTAGAACTAGATGATCTGAAATTACAGAGATACATCAAAGGAAATATCAAGCTCCTACAAAGTGAAAAAAGGTGTGTATATTTTTTTAAATGTTTGCTTAAGCTTGGTTTGAAAAA
>APFE030726840.1:152640-175901 GCA_000404065.3 Pinus taeda | reverse complement strand
TATTTTATAAATATCATTTTTATTTATTTATTATTATTATTATTATTTTTTTTATACAGGAGCATATAATATGTGTATTTAAGGATGGGTCGTTACACTATAGGTCCCTAGTGAAGAGGGAGCCTGGAAACAAGTTTTTTACTTGGAAGAAACTTGGAAATTCCTAAGCCAAGAGGGAGCTTAGGTACATTCCTTGTGTAGGAATGAGTACATTCCTTTATTGGAATAGATATGTCCTCCCTAATTGAGAGGGAGAGATAGACACATCATTCTTGTCTTCACCTGGGAAGACAAAATGGAGGATTGGGTAATCATTTGACATCCGATACTCTTAAGGATGAGATAGGGCATCCAAGATAAGAGTTGTGGAGGACCGATATTCTTTGAGGACTGGGGAGTCCAATATAAGAAAGTCCTGTTGGAACACACCCTAAGAACCCGGGTGGGGTATGTTCCAAGAGAGACAATGATTAGGGTGTCTATAAATCATTGGTCTCACGAGCATTGAGCTCAGATCTTGTGGAGAGATAAATCTGTTAGTCAAGGCCTTGCTATGTAACAATGTTGGTTGATATGATACTAAACAAATGGGTTACTAATCCGATTCTTCTTATGAAAAATTATTTAGATTGAGAATGACCAAGTACCATTATGAATACTTCCCTAGTTAAGAGGGAGTGTTGAAAAGTGTAACTAGGTTCGGTCTTCATAATGACATTTTGATTTTTGTAAATGATGAAAAGAAGAAAATAAAATTATTATTATGCCTTGCTTCATGAGTTTCATGAGCAAGAGGTTTTATTTTAGATGGCTCCTATTGAGAGCCTTTAAGATTTGTTATAAAAGTCATATAGAGTCAATGTCATGTATGAAGAATGTATATGAGTCAATAGGATTGTCAAATAGCCCTCCAACGACAAGCACAAGTCCTCTTCATGTTGGCTTCAAGATGAAGTAACAAACTCATGTCGGCTCACCTATTTGGAGACACACCGATTCAAGATCACAAGTCGACTTATTTATATGGATTGACAACTGTATATACAAGGTTGGGGTCTTCACGTTTCCACAGAAGATAAGTTCGGATCACACTCTGATTTCGGGTGAAGAGTTCGGTGAAAAAGCTCGGAGAAGGTACAGGATTGCAGAGGCATGCTTGGTGAAGGAGCTCGGACAAGGAAGGGACAGTAAGGCTCTGTTTAGGGCTGATCACAGTCAACAAAAGTTTAGATATCTCTTTGCGTTCGGATGGATACATTACAGTGACAAGAAAAAAACAAGTTCGGATTACAGTGACAAGGGTTTCTTATATTCGGTGCCACACAGAAGTAAGCTCACAAGTGTGTGACAAGATCTCATTCTTGTTACAAGGAAGAAGGTCTCAGTGGTATCTCAAGAAGGCAGTAACTATGGTTCAGTAGTATGTCTTCAGGATTCAGTGTTACTGCTGAAGGAAAAGTTTGGTATCCTTGACAAACACAGTGATCACAGTTCGGTGTCATCACATATGGTGCGAAATCTGAAGCAGAAGGAACCGAGAGAGAGTAAACGAGAAGATGGAAGAGGACTTGTGTCTTGGTCTTGGTATTCGTCAATTGGAATCTTTATAAGAAGAATTTGTTCGGGTTTTCCTCTGATAGAGTGAGAGGTTTTGGCCCTCGCTGATAGCCTACATTCTGTGTCTCTTGTCTATTTATGTTCATGCATTGGTAACTGTTTGATGAAGAAGAATGCCAATAACTTAAGCAACTAGAAGATCCTAATCTAATGAAGTAAAAGTCACTCACAAGCAGTTACTAATTAAGAGAAATCACCTAGTTCATGATGCCCTAGATTTCTTAACATGTTGCTGGAAGTGACTCTTTGACCCTTTGGAAGACTTTCCCAACCTCTGGAAGCTGAATCGACTTCCACTCTAGCTAAATCGAACTGCTCTGCTTCATCTATTGTGCAATCCTTGCGCTGCTTCTGCGTGGATCACTTTTGTCACTTGTTGCCTCTTAGGATCTGGGAAAATTCCTCCGGATCACTGTCCATGCCCCTCATTGTCTCTGCTTCAATCTCTGACTTTCCAGCAACTGTTACTTCTCTCTGGAAATCGAACTGCTAAGAAAATCGAACTCCACAAGTGTGTTAAGTGTGTTTTCCATCTACCCATCAACTTCTTCTTATAATTCTCTGTTGGGGCACCAACGACTAAGATTAAAACATAATCGATGGCCCAAATTAATTCCCTGTCAATCCGTGTGAGTTTCTAGATGATTCTCACCTTATCTCAATTAATATTGATTAATTAACCATATTCCCTAAGTTTAGGCTTAGGAAATATTTAAAAAGATCGGCTAAATATTTAATTGAGACAATTCTAGGTGGAATTTCCAAAAACAATTTTTGGGTTATGGAGAACTCATGCATTCTAGTCTCTGCACAAAGTTTCGAGATTAGAACACATCCGATGCTAGAAAAACTAACACTTCCTTGGACTTGTGATAAAATGGGTGCAACAAGACTTGGGAAATATTTAATTATTGATTAATTAACTTAATTGAGCCATCTCTATGTGTTTTCTTCTAAAACGTTTTTTGGGTTCTGGAGATCTTGTGTTCCTTAACCTCTTTGACCAAAGCGAGACTAGAAAACCTATCCAATGCTACAAAAACTAACGCTCTATAAGGATCTGTTTTGTCCACTTGCATTGTGGGGAGTTGATTAATGGAAGAACTTGTAACCAAGCTAGTGCCAAGCGTTGGATTGAAGGTATTTTACTTTGTTTAGTTTTGGTTGGTTCATGTACAATTTATTATGTGTAGCAATTTGCAAATGTTCTGGGGTGCACCATTGGTAGATGTTTGTATGTACGTTTAGGTTCTCAAAGCTAAATCTAGGAGCATCTTCTTTTAGAGAGGAGGATTTAAATCCCTTTGCATCCATTAGGCAAAATCTCGCGGCTTATATTGGAGAGAAGGGATTTAAGGCCATAAACATCCATTGTGAATAAAATTTCAACTGCTCCTTTATTAGTTTGGTTGTGTAGCTCCCATAAGTGGCTCCTTTCCCTTCTATTCTTGTAATATTTCTTTTGCCAAGTTATTGATGTTATAGAGTACATCAATTTGGCTGCCTGTAGTGATTTGAAATGATCATAAACTAACAAACTGATGTAGAATTGATTAACCATTAATGAATTGAATGATAACTGAAAGCACAGAAATCGAGGTAAACTGCTTGAGAAGAAAACTTTATGGCAGCTGATTAATCATAAAAAAGATGCATAACAGAAGTGCAAATAGTAAAAACACAACGATACCAGACAGCAAAATTGATGACGGAGTTCGTCCCTGATGGACTACGTCTCTGGGTCCGCTTTCAAGATGGGCGACCGTTTTTATTAGGAATGAGAAGAAGGTGCTGATTACACAGAGATTTGATCAGTCTGAATGTGCACGCAGGCACTTTTGATCACTGTCATTAGATAGCCCTTTGAACCAGCTTTCCAACGCTTCTTATGGTTTCCAAAATCGACCCCGAATGCTTCCGTAACTTTGAAAACAAAACTGCCTATGATCTCCAGAATCTGCATACAAAAAGTCAAAAACCACTCTCTTTTCTCAATGAAGGCAAATCCGCCTTTTAAAGGTTTGCAGGTACATGATAACCTCTTTGGCTGGTTTGTAGATGCATCTGGTTGGATCTGGATAGGTGTAAAAGTTTGGTCTAATGGTTTAGTGCCACCTTAGGGTTAATGCCATGGTCCCTATATTAATTCCGAACAAACCATATAAAAAAAGCCCATAAATAAACTTTGGTTTAGCGCTGAGCACTAACCGTTAGCTGATCAGGCGGAGTTGCTCCTGCCAGTGCATGTGAACAGAGGTTCTGACCCCGGCGGTTCCGGTTTGTTTCACCGAACGGTTTGCTGACTCCGACGGTTTCGGCTTAACCTGCGAACCGTTCACATGTTCATGGTTATGATATCTCCGCGCGGTTACCTCCAAACGCTAACCTCCGCCTAACCTCTCCTCTACCTGCTCACATGGCACAGTCCCGACATGGTTTATCTGGCGGTTAGCTCCAAAATGGCCAACACATACCTTGACGGTTTACGATACACGTTCACATGTCCTTTCGCCGCGGTCTCCATACCCGCGCGGTTTAGGGACTGTGTATAACATTAATTTCTAATGTTTTTGTTTGTTAAAATTTATTACATGTGCCCGAGGGTTGATAAAAGCTTGGGTTTAGGGTTTTAAAACATAGTTTTAATGCGTTATGTTTAGGACTAGGTCATTAGAGTTTAGAGTTAGGTTTTAATACATAGCAATGTAATGTAGTTAGGGTTTAGGTTTAGATGTAGGATTAGGGTTTTTATAATACATCACCCATTTACAGTGATTCGTCGCTAAGTGACATTAGCGACATTTGTTGCCTAATGACGAACTTGTCGACAATGTGACATAAAACCACACACATCGTCGACGCCAGTTACCTTTGCGACAACAACCCTGACGACGAACCTATGCCACAGACGACACCCATGTCGAACCCAAAAACTGTGAAGTTGTATGACAAAACACATGTCGTCGACCAATCCTGGTGGAACTGTCGATGAACACAAGTCGACAGCCAGGTACAAACCCTTTCAACTGAACACCATGCAAAACCATAAACATTACCTGAACAACTTGATCCATAACCAACACTGTCGAAGCTGAACTGAAGTGATGACGACATTGAACATTGATGACGACACTTGAACCCCTGTACAACTGAATCAACGGAATCCTCCTGGACCATATAGCCACTAATCCTTTACTAGAATGTCCCTCTTAGATTGCATGTATGACCCCATAGCCCAAGCAATAAAACATTGGATTCTCTTTCATCCATCACCTCTGAATCCTCATCTTTTCCATTGTTACTTTGTTTTATGTTGCAAAGCTCCCTTTACTTCCACTCCCTACTACATGATGTGGGTCTAGTAACCCATAGGGTTGACTTCGGTCTGTCCTTTCTTTAAAGGGCAGAAGAGAGTTAGTGAGGTGATAGAGGCCAACCTTTTAGTTCCACAAATCATCATCTAGGTGTTTGGACTTTACATTTTGTGGTGACAGATTGTATGGTAATAGAAGCTACATTGCAAGTATGTCTTTCCTGATGAGCTCAGTTCAGTCCAATCCTTTTGTCATTCTTGGCAGGAAGAGGCATGTATGCAATTGTCTGCCAAAGGATACCTTTTGATCAAGGAGTCCCAAGGGTTAGATGTCCTAGCTTACTATGCCTTTATTTCTGTTTTAGTAGCACTGAGGAAGAGGATATAAGTTTCCACTGTATATCTGCCTCCACTTTTACTTTCAGCTTTTTAAATATTTTCTTGTTAATATAAAACACATATTTAAAAAAGATGATAGCAAAACTTTGCCAACATTCCCATACTGTAAAAAGCACGTTGTTGTTTAAAATAATTAGTTTCTTACCATCTAATTGATGTGGATTTTAAAGTTCTAAATGAAGCAAGGGATAGCAACAGAAAATTAAGAGCCTATCCCAGGTAAATATGCTCTACTAGGATGTTGATTTAATTGGAACTGGAAGTTTAGCAATTTGTTCATGCCGTTTAGATTTCCTAAAAAATTAACTCTTTTTCCTTTTTGCCTTTGTTGTTATCATGCATGTATTGAAAGGATAGTGAATGTTTGTATGTTTCTGAAGTTGTGAGCTTTCTTGAACTGGTTAATTAGAACTGAAAATGTGTGTTTTGTATATGATGGCAATCACAACTTTGATTACAACCTAATTACATGTATGGTTTGGACGTTATTTTTTTAGCTTCAGAATGCCTTTTCATTATGGACTGAAGTCTAAATGTATGCATTTATAATTGAAGAAGTTTCCAGGCTTAGTTACTTATGTGATGCAATGTGAATTGGGGTGTTCGAAGGGAAGAACTCTATATCCTACAGTGGATGTGTTGGGTGCTGCTGGACATAGCCTTAGATGGACTGAGCCTTGCATGATATCCATTCAAAGGTCTGCTGAAAACAAATCCCAGTTAAAAAGATTTTGGGAGCTTTGCAGATATTTGTTTTGTGATAATGGTGATACAATATGAATCCAATTTTCCTTACACTGTTTTGCAGGAAAAATGTGCAATTGATACAAGTGTGGAAGGCAGAATTGGAAGAATCAAATACGGAAAAAGAACTGGAAGAACCAAATATTAGAAAAGCGAATTTATTTGCAAAGCGAAGTGAAAGAATCAGCCTTCCTATATACAAAGACTCCATTGGGATGCCTCAACCAATCAGCAATTTTTTCAGTCATCCATCAGGAACAACGTCAATGCTGAACACAAGCGCACTACAAGACTTTGAATGCTTGGGCCCCAACACATATAGGTTTGCCAGCCATTCAATTCATTTTTCATTAGACTCTTCAAGCTACCCTTGCTTAAATATTATTCTAATTGAAAATCTCTACAACAAATTGGGAAAACTCATGAGGTCAAGACTCCAAACATCCAATAAATGAACTGAATAAAGCTAAGGTTGACCTGAGGAGGAATGATCATGGATGCCACGGTTAGCATCATCACTGAGCATCTTTGATGATCAGAATGGAGCCCATAGCTTGTAGCTGGAACAATTCCATCTTCACCCTTGAATCCTTGTTATTTCTGAATTAAGTGTTAAGGTTCTTTATCACTTTGTTTCTGTGGCTGTGTGCAGGGCTCTCATAGAGATGGTTTCAATTGGTGGTGGAAAAGTATTGCCTTGAATTTATGCATGATGCTTGATACTTCTACAAGTGAAGATGTGTGTAAAGATGGATGCAATGATTCTGACAGATTTTAAGGAATAACACAAGACTTGTCATCCAAAGCCAACCGCCTATCTGAGAAATAGTACCAAACATCTTTGGACAAGTTAATGGGAGAAGGTAAAGAGGGATCCCCCTAAATCTCTCTATTGATAGTGAAATCTCTCTTGGATATCATAATAAATAACACACCAGAAAAATGAAATGTTGCTCATCCTTGACCTGCCATCGAGACCATAGTTTGCAAGTCATGCCTTCCCAAGGGATATGATGATTTCTTGACTCGAAACTAGTGAGAACACACCCTTTGTTACTCAAGAGGGATCATAAAACCATGTGACCGATGCTGCTACGGGTAGTCTGGGAAACAATAATGCAATCACTAAGCTGTAATGTAATATTCCTAATGGAAATATACAATGATAAACAAAGCAAACATAGCCAAAAATGTTGAAATTTCTAAGTATTACTCGTTAGAAATTTTATCTGTATTCCCTGGTTTATTTTGCCTACTTGTTAATTACGAACAAGTTATTTAACCATATAAATACTGAAATAAACACAATGCAATCTCAACCATCTACAGATCAACAACTAAAAGAAATAGACAAACACACAAGTGACACTGTTCTTTTTGGACAACACGTCCCCGGAAAAACCCAACTTGGGAAAACCGGTGCAACAATTTTGAGGGTTATTTTATTATGCAGTCTTTCTGAGTACCACTAGGTGCCAATCTGACTCATTCGACAGAGAAAATAATCCGGCAGTAATACCTCTCTATTCAAAAGCAGATATTCGGAAAGTTTGCCCCACGAAACCCTCTCCAGCACACTCTGAAACTCTGCTTTAGCTCGAAACCCTCTACGTCAGCGCTTTGAAGCTCTGCACAGCCTCTCTGACCCTTTGCGTCACTCATGTAGCCTTTGCGTGGATGACGCAGACCCTTTTGGCCTCTGCATAGTCCCTTCTACGTCTGTGTGGCTCCCTCTGGCTCAGCGTCTGCCTCTCTCTGCTTCTGTGCTTTTCTCTCGGCACTATCTCTGCCTCTTTGCCTCATACTCACTACCCTTCGCTGCAATTGATCACTGATTCGATTTCTCTTAGCAAACCCCGCTCTAGAAAATCAAATGATTGATCACTCTGGTGTATTCTCCAACTGACCATCAAGCCTCCTCTTATACTTTTCTTGTTGGTTTTTCAACGACTGAGATTACATCTCTAATCAACAATTAAGATTAGATTTGGCTTGATCCATGTCATTTAGAACCTTCTAACCCAGTTTTATATTAATGCCCATTAATATTTTATTTTTCCTAAGTTTAGACTTAGGAACTCCATTAAATATTAATTATTTTATTATCTCCTTAATCGAGTAGAATCTTCCCAAACCATTTCTGGGTCTTGAAGATCTCATACGCTTTAGCCTTTCCACCAATTTTCATGGCTAGAGCACATCTGATGCTACCCCAAATCAACACTCCCTCTTAGCGAGGACTGTGCTCTTGTAATACTCCACACTGAGCATCACTCTGATTATACGACGTCGATACCTATGTTGATGCTAGGCCTCCCTGCCCAACATCCTCTACACTGTTGCATCCTAAACTGCTGCCCATGGCCCTGCCATTGCCATTGCTGCATCCGTACGACAGCTCCCTCTGCATCCGTACGACAACTCCCTCTACATCCGTGCTGCTGCTGGTCCTTTCTCCCAACACTGCATCTGCACTGCATCCCCCTATCATCATGCTGCATCATGCTATTGCCAACTGCTACTGCACTGCAACTGAGTTACTGAGAAGTAAGTCACTGATCCACCCAACTTCTGACATCCCTGTCAGGCTAGAAACACTCCCGATGTGAAGCTCTCCCTGCCACTATCAAGTGCTCCCTCTATTAACCTCTACGCTGCTGCAACAACTCCCATCAGTGTATCCTCTATTTTCTTTTTGTTAAGAACTTTTATATTGTCACCCCACTTATCTTAACTTTTATAATGTCACACCACTTAATATAAAAATTCCACTTCTTCTTCTTCTTCTTCTTCTTCTTTTTTTTTTTTTTTTTTTTTTTTTTTTTTTTTTTTAATGTTGGCACCACACTTAAAATAAAAGTCACACTTAATATAAAATTTTATGATGTCACCACATATGTACTTTTGATTCAGTTAATGTTCTCCAAGTAAAAAGTAAAACTTACCTTTCACGTAAAGAGATTTTGTATCCCTTTTGTTTTTTCTTTTACTTTTAAAATACCATGGGCAATTACCTTGGGTTGTTTCTAAAACCACAGGCTTCTCCATGTAAAAAGTTTTAAATATACTTGGAAAGATTCCCTATTATCTTTATTATGCACTTTTTTATCAAAAAGTAGAACCTTTTATATATATTTTTCTTTTTTTTTAACTTTTTTTTTTTATTATATATAATATATATATATATATTCTTTTAATTCTCTTTTTTTATATTGTACTCTTTTCTTTGTTTTTTATATAATTCTTTTTTTTCCTATATATTTTTTTTTCAAATCTTTTAAATGGCCAAAGGCCTGACAGTAATATGGAGAATCTCCAGAAACTGCTAGCGAAACGCTTCAACGACAACAATGTTGATGAATTTGATGGTCAAAGACCTGGATCGGCCACAGGATCGACTGCTTTGATACCAAATGAAGCGAACAAAGTTCCTTCTACAAATTAATTACTCCAGAAGACTTGGAATATAAAGATATCAATGAGGATACAAATATTATATATTAAATGTATGAATAAGAATGATAATGATGATTTACAAATGAGAACGAGAGGCTTGCTTATATACCACGCAAGTGTCTCTTCATGAAGAGTCATGTCTCATTTAGACATGCCTCTTCAGCCTAATTACTAGTTTAACTAATCAATATTTATGATTATTATTGTTTACAATTATTTTACATTATTTATATATATTTTATTCGTTACTGTCTCCTTCTTGGCAATATGTTGGACCACATGATCCTTGACCCCATCAAGGATGATGCATTTTGCCTTGGCCATTGCTTCCTCGTACTTTTCATTGTCAGCTGGGTCAATTGGGATAGCCACATTTCTCAAGGCGAAGGCCTTGATGCGATGTCTATCTAGAATGGACAGGATCCTGGCCTTCTAGACGACAAAGTTTGACGCCTCGTCTAGCCTGTCTTGATCCCTTAGTCCATTCATGGCCATCTCTTTGCTCTTCCTTTCGACTCCTCCGAGTCTCTACTTCCCTCTGGAAGATCTCTCTTCGACTCCCTTTGAGTCTCTACTTCCTGTCTGGAAGTTCTTTGCTAGACTCCCTCTGAGTCTCGATTTCCCTCCTGGAAATCCGCTTGCCAATCATTGATTCACACCTCTCCGATTTGCTATGCACCTGCAACCTCTACCTTGGTTTTGCCCTGTTAGGTACTGTTCTGTCTTGGCAACAACAACATCCCACCGACTTCACTCCCAGCAAACTGCCCACAACTTCCTAAGCCCCAACGACCGAAGGACTGAGCCTCTAGGCTCTGCGCAATCCCGACACTAGCTGAAATGCTCCACTAATCAACTACGTCAACCCTCCTAGTCTTGCGTGGCTCTTCATGAGCCTTTTCTACCCTCCTTAGCCTTTGTGCTGGCCTCTCTCTGGCTCGAACTGATGACACAGTCCCTCTGTGTCAACTCTTCTCCACCGCTTTCTGCTAGGAACAACTTCTGTCACTTAGGACAGCTGTTTCTGCTGCAAATGCTCTGATTCAATTGGTGCCTTCAGCTCGCCTGTGATCTACAACGCTCTGATACCATGTTGAAATTTCTAAGTATTACCCGTTAGAAATTTTATCTGTATTCTCTGGTTTATTTCACCTACTTGTTAATTACAAACAAGTTATTTAACCATATAAATACTGAAATAAACACAATACAGTCTCAACCATCTACAAATCAACAGTTGAAAGAAATAGACAAACACACAAGTGACACCATTCTTTTTGGACAACACATCCCTGGAAAAACCCAACTTGGGAAAACTAGTGCAGCAATTCTGAGGGTTATTTTATTATGCAGTCTTTCTAAGTACAACTGGGTGCCAAATCGGCTCATTCGATAGAGAAAATAATTCGACATTAATATTTCTCTATTCGGAAGCAGATATTTGGAAAGTCTGCCCTACGAAACCCTCTCCAGCACACTCTGAAGCTCAGCGTCAACCCGAAACCCTCTGCGTCAGCCCTCTGAGGCTTTCCTCTCTGACCCTCTGCGTCACTCTTGCAGCCTCTACGTGGATGACGCAGGCCCTTTTGGCCTCTGCGCAGTCCCTTCTGCCTCTATGTGGCTCCCTCTGGCTCAACGTCTGCCTCTCTTTGCTTCTGCGCTGGTCTCTCGGCACTATCTCTGCGTCTCTGCCTCGTACTCACCGCTCCTCACTGCAACTGATAACTGATTCAATTTCTCTTAGCAAACACCGCTCCTCACTGCAACTGATAACTGATTCAATTTCTCTTAGCAAACACCGCTTTAGAAAATTGAATAATTGATCACTCTGGTGTATTCTCCAACTGACCCTCAAGACTCCTCTTATACTTTTTTCTGTTGGCCTTGCAACGGCCGAGATTACATCTCTAATCAAAGACTAAGATTAGATTTGGCTTGATCCATGTCATGTAAAACCTTCTAACCCATTTTTATGTTAATATCCATTAATATTTTATTTTTCCTAAGTTCAGACTTAGGAGCTCCATTAAAAATATTAATTATTTTAATATCTCCTTAACTGGGTAGAATTTGCCCAAACCATTTCTGGGTCTTGGAGATCTCATGTGCTTTAGCCTTTCCACCAATTTTCATTGCTAGAGCACATCCGATGCTACCCCAAATCAACAAAAAACATGCAGGAAAATATTAAAGCATCAAAACACCATTTTAAAGCCAAGAATTGCGTTGCTGAGCCATTTTATTATAATATGAAGAGGGTACAATGAGGTGCTGGAAAGAGTGCACCTGGGCTTCCTCAAGGCAAGCTAGCTAAGCCCAAATGAATAATGAGAAGTCTCCCTCAAATAAGAGAACTTAACTTTTATTAATCATAGGGAAATCTGACCAGGTTCGGGACTTCCACATACCACCCGACCATAGACATGGCTGAACCAAATCTCTCTTTCATCCAGTCACCCCTGTGCCATATTCCAAGCCTGAATGTGGGATCTCATAAAACAACCAATCCAAGAACAACCAAAGGAATCCAGAGGTTAAACGACCTCCACCCTCACCAAACCGCGATCACACCAAAACTGGCGCTTCGATCACAATCGAACAGAACTTGGAATGCCATTTGGAATCCATTGCTATCCTTGAGGAATTTTCCGTCTCCTTGTCTCTCAAGCTTTACCGCAATCCAAACTCGGATCACTAGGTCCTAAACTGAGACTATTCCCTCAGGCTTTATCGTGTATTCCGCCAAAACCAGTCAAGGGATTCCTAGGCCTTTGGGAATGAACCTTGAGACCACCTCTACCCCGGATTCCGAAATCCATCCAACAAACCAAAGCTCAAAAACCGAAATAAAAATCCCAACATACCATGACATCCAGAAAAAGGCT
The DNA here is from genome assembly GCA_000404065.3 of Pinus taeda. NCBI lineage: Eukaryota > Viridiplantae > Streptophyta > Pinopsida > Pinales > Pinaceae > Pinus > Pinus taeda. Next base: position 163,487 of record APFE030726840.1, on the reverse strand, counting down.
AGGCTAGGCTGAAATCCACTTTCATAACCTAGCAATACCACGCCACCGACAACAAGAGAACCATACACCAACATGCAAAGGCATGCATGTCCAAACCAGCTAGGAAATCCCACATGCAAAAGGTTACCTGCAAGTATTCTTGCTGAAGCTGCTTGATCCTGCTTTCCTATCCTTGTTTCTTTCTTGCCTTTCTTTCCTTTACTTGCTCCAAACTAGAGTGCTCCAAGAAAACTCTAAGTGACCAAGAGAGTGAGAGAGAGAGACAATAATGAGAGAGTGCTCCAAACTTGAACTGACAAAAGGTTACCAACTGATCCTCAAAATCCTTTTTATAAGTGAGGCCTCTATTTTCTTCATTTTCCATTATTTTGCTTCAATTTCCTCCTCACATGCAACTTGTGAACTTTCACCTTACTTTTCTTCTAATTTCCTTAATTTTCATAAATAAATGTGCCAAAATGCCTTTTTTCCTTTTAATGCCTTTGCTTTAGCCTTTACCAATTTTGTTTAACCAAAACACACATCCAGTGATGCCCACTAGGATATCTTTGCCCAACATTCAGCTTGGAATAAGTGTCCCTTAACTGTGGCCTTATTTTGCCTTTATTAACATTTATTACATGAACTTTTCACCAGGGTTGTTATAGTACATCCTTTAAAAGGTGGTGGTATGTGATAAAGAGATGAATGGAGTAGGGAATGAAAAGTGGTAGCCCTGGGCCACATGCTGGGGTACAAGGATAGCTAGTAAAAGGGAAGCCCACACTTGGGTATAGAATGTATAGGAGTGAGCAATCGTGGTACGTGAGGTACCCTGACCTTGACTTTTCCACCCTTCTTCATATGCCTTTTGCCTTTTTATGATTTTTCATTAATTAACTGCTTGAGGCTCAAGGGGTAAGAGCATGATGTGTGAGATATGATAGTGGATACCCCCTTTAAGGTAGGGCGGTTCATTGCCCACTAGGGGTTGGGACAATCATGGGTTCCCAAATGATAAAGGAGGCTCATCTAAGGTCTGTAGGAACCAGGGTGATGGCCATGATGATGGGGTAAAGCTTATGTATTGGCTTTTGCTCACGTGCTAAATGTGTTTGTCCATCTTTTGCATTTTCTGGTACATTTTCCTGTTGAATGTGGCCAATTATGCTTTTACTTTACTTTTTCGTTGCATCAACCTCCGGGGCATCATTCCAGGCCCGACCTAAGGTGTGGGCAAGGGGCAGGGGAGAGTTAGCCCTATGTGGACCCAGTGGAGGATTGTGGACCCAGGTGGGAGAAATGATGAGTGGGGTGATAATGAGTAGAAAGGGGGAAATATATGTGGATGAGGGTGCGGGACCACACAACCAAAATCAGGGTTTTCAATTAAGTACCATCCCTAAAGCCCAAAGGGTTAGTAAAAGAGATCTCACAACACTAGAATCCAAGGTTAACATCCAAAAAGCGTCTAAGGGACAAGAGCACAGACCTAGCCCATTCTTTTCATTGAATCTCCCCATTAATCCATGCCCAAAAGTGTCCATGATAAGCAAACTACAATACTTAATTACCAAATGACAAGGCATACCTTTAGGTTCGGGAGGCCCACCTTCAAACATACAATCATGGCAGATGGGTGAGGGACCACATGGATGTCTCAAGTGGCAGAGAAATGGCACAACGAGCTAGTTGGTGGCTGCTGGCTACTGGTTGAGGACCATCTTGGAGAATTTTTTTCTTAGGGATATTACCCACAAAATGGTGGGTAAAAAGCTTCTATTTGATATCTTTGGAAGAAGTGATTTTATAACACTTGTACAGAGCTGCTGCTTTGCTAGAAACATTTTTCTCATAATAGAAAGAGTTTTGGGTTCAGTTCATGGTGTTCTTCTATCTGTTGATCTGTTGTATGTGTTTGCTATTTGTTTATCCTATATTGCGCTGAAATATTTTTTAATCGTTATTTCATTTGTCGGTGATAAGAACATTCCATTGGTACAAGTTATCTTAAGTGATCTGATTCACTATATGATCTAACAATTTATCTTGAGAACTTATAGAGATTTACTGGTACACTAACCCTTGGGATCCAAGATCACAGACTATGGGGAAAAGTTGACCTTGTTTGGGCTCTATGCTTTCATTGTGGTGAATTTTGTAGGAGGGTTTGGCTGGCCTATCTTTTGAAATCATTCATTGAAAATTTATTCAAAAAATTTTCTCCAAATTTTATTTGATTTTGGGCTAAAAATATTTAACATAATAATCGGAGCAAAACAATTATTTTGTAAATATTGTACATTTGTAAATATTTGTAAAATTATTTCCTAACACTTGTTTTATTGTGTAACCCTTCGGGTTTTTTGGGGTTTTGAAATTTTTGTATATATTTGGGGTTTTGGGAATGTTTTTCATTCATTTTGCAGGTGGATCTTTAAGCCTCAAAGGAAATCGATTTTTTTTGTGGAAGATGTAGCCCTAAGGCTAGGGTTTGAAGGCTTTCACTCCTCCAAGTGAGACGTCCAACCTAATTGAGCATTTTCGCTGGGGTTTTGAAGTCGATCTGGGCCTAGGAAAGCAAGATCTAGCCTCTAGCCTCCCTCCAAGCTCAAGATCTAGCCAAGAAAAGAAGACACTGGTCCTAAGGATGAAAATTTTGGCATTTTACGGTAAATTTTTTGGAATTGTAGGGTTTTGAAAAATTTTAAGGCCTCTTAAGGCCTAGTCGTCCCCTCCTCCAGCCTAGCCGTGGCCTTTTCTCCTCATCTAGGTGAGCCATTAGCCTTCCTAGGCTTGCCGCAGGCCATTTTTGGCTTTTTTCCATAAGGCCGTAGGCCTTTAGGGCTTTAATCCTTGGCTGTAGCCCCGTTTAGAGCCTGATGTTAGCTTTAGAAGGCCCCTCTCCTTGGGCCGTGTTGACTACTACATGTCAACGACCCATTGCAGTACACCCCCTTTTTTCTGCAAAAGGGATAGCGCTTGATTGATGTGTCCGTGCCGTTCAACTATCATCATCAGCTTGATTATCGCGTTACAATGTAAACCCATTCTGCATGTATATAATGTAATTGTCTAGGTAAACCTACTTTTCTGGTGACGATCTACATTTTGAGAGGTTTTTTGTCTCATCGGTCTATTCTCGAATGGACGGCAGAGTTTTATTTAAGTCTTACCCCAAAGCCGGAATGTATCTTGTCACTGGGATCTTAGGTGAGTCCTAGTGTTATAGATCGAGTCTATGTAAAAGTGATTTGGGAATAATCCTAACTATTTGGTTAGGTTATTTTATTACAAATTGTTTGGTCTGCTGAATTATGTGTCATAGGAATAGGTAGTCTGTGAGGGTCTATTACAGATGAGTTTTCCCCCTTGAGATGTAAAAAATATGAAAATCATGATGTAAAGTGTCTTGAGGGTTGGAAAAATAATTTATCCCTTCATAGGTTAATTAATTAAATTTTCTGGCAAAAAATTAATTAAAGTCCTAAGCCAAAAATTTAACTAATTCTAGGTCCTAGGCAAAATTTAAATTCTCCAAAGGCAAAATTCGTTGGTTCTTAAAAATTAAAATTTAAAAGGTCCCGAGACTAAGGTAAATTAATTATTTTGCTAAATTTTAAGCCTTTAATCTCTGGGGGTTAATTCAAAGTCAAATTTTTGAGGAAATTAACTCAAATTTTTTATTTTTGAGTTAATTAAAATGCATTTAATTGAAAGATTCAAATTTCCTCAAGAATCTAAAATTTCGATGGATGAGATTAAAAGAAATTTGAATCCTCATCAACAGTTGAGATTGCTTTGACGAGGATCACTCGAACTAGCTGTTGGAGATTTATTTTTAAATAGGAGGTTATTTGTCAGTTGATCCATCCGATCTCTGGATCGTGTAGCTCTCTTGTATATTTTTTTGAATTAATGCAAAAGTTTTTGGGGTTTCAATGTGTTGTAGTGTTCCTCTTCATGAATTTATAGTAACATTGTTTTAATTTCTGCTTAATATTATGTGAAAACTATCAATCAATAGCTCTCTTAGAATAATCAGAATACAGGTATCTTATTCAGTTTGTTCGATCTAGGGTAACATTTTTAATTTTGATTGAAGTAGCAGGTATCTCTATTTCTTCAGAATTTTATTGTTGTTCTTTTTCTCTACTTGATTTGATGGTTGATCTAGTGTTTGCTGAAGATCTCTTAGGTTTTCATTGAGCGTTTGGGGATAGTCCTCAGTTGGACCAGCCAACTTTCAACACATATTTTCTGAAGAGCCTACTTCATATAAGCCCCAGGATTCATCTAACGATAATGTTTTTTTTTGCAGGGTGTTTTTGGGTTAGTACCTCTCTAAAAGTTCAAAATCTTTTAAATATTTTATGAAAATTTTGATAGATCTGGCTATTAAGAGCCTTAGATTATCAGATCTGGGAGCGAAGTTGGACTCATACTTGTCAGATCTGATAGATTTGTAAATTATTTGTATAGATCTGTTATTTACTTGTGTAGATCTGAAATTTTGTAACATAATTTTGAATTGTAACACTTGGTTTATGTGATTTTCTCTATTTTTGTACATATTGGGTATTGGGTTTTTCTCTTTTCACTTGTGTAGGATTAGATTTGAGAAATCAGCCAGGAAAATCTTTAGATCTGAACTAAATCTAGCCCCTGGAGTGCAAGATATAGGCTCAAAGATTGTGTGCAGGAATAGATCTGAGAAATCAGCCAAATAAATCTTCAGATCTGAGATTTTTTCAAGTAGATCTAGGGGTTTTGAGCCAGACCTAGACCTTGGAGGGCAAGATCTGGGCTCAAAGATTGTTTGCAGGCATAGATTTGAAATTTTATCCAAAGAGATTTTCAGATCTGGAAATTTTAGATCTGGGCTAGATCTAGACCCTAGAGGGCAAGATATGGACTCAAAAATATTTTTGTAGGGCCAACTATTAAAGATTTTGCAATAAATTTGAAGATTTGAAGCAAAATAATTTTTTCAGAACAAGGGTCTTAAGCACAGATCTGCGTTCTCCTAACCCAATGCTAGTTCTATTGGGCCCAATGCTAGCTCTCATTGGCCTTAGATTCCCCTTGTTCCATTTCTGATTTGAATATTTAATTTTCTGAAACTGACCATTGGTGGGTTTTTGCAGAAAAATTGGTGAAAGTTTGTGTTTCAGGTATTGATTTTTTTTTTTGACAACTTGGGCAAATGATCTTCAAGGCCTAGGGCCTAAGGGTTTGATCTCTAAACCATCTTTTTCCTCACTGTTTACTACAACAGTCATATGCCTTCTAATAGTGGTGAAAAACACATCTAAGTGGTTTGTAATTAACTAGAAAAGTTTGCTAAATAAATTAATAAGTCATTTATGTTTGATGTGTAAAAATTTTGGCGTAGATCTACATTTTGGGTGATTGTTATCTCTGAATGATTCTGTTTCTGAAGTTTGAAATATAACAGTGGCAAAATTTCATGTGGGTTAGCCTAAAATCAGTTCCTAAGTTGTTTAATACATTAATGAATTAATTTCTTGAGTTGGACATTCATCATTAGGCTTATTTCATGTTTTAATTGATCGCTATAATAAGTATATCGGATCTGATATAATTCTAGAAATCACATCATAACAGGCTGAAATTTTTTTATAATTCATGTGGGCAAGTTTGGAAAAAATTCGGTAAATTTTTGGCATAAAGATATCATTGATAACTTACTGTTTTCATTGTCATATTGCTGTTGTCATAGAGTTTTTCTTACTGCTGTCCTAAGAACTATTTCTGAAAATCAAGTACTCTGTCATGGAATTGTGATAAAATGCATATCTTTTGTTTCATAAACTGAGTATTTTTTGAGCATCTGTTGACATTGATTGCAAATAAATTTTTGTTCTCTTTGAGCTATATCAAAAATATTTGAAATAAGCTTGTGGTTTAATTGTAATATTTTCAGGGGTTTATTTTAAAGTCTTCATTCAATAAAGCGAACATTTTATTTTGGTAATTAAGGGCTTTTGCGACACAAGTGTTTCTAATCCTCGGGTCTAACTTCTTCTCATCATCTGGTGCATTTGCATATAAGTTAGTTTTGCATAAATAAAATTTACTTCCAAGCATAAGTTTGGTCGATAGAGAGATAGGTACCCATCCATTTTTGCTTGAGAAGTCTGCTTTTAATGGTACTTAAAACGGTGGCCTTGCAGTTGTCAGAGCCACAACTCTCTGCAGCGCCAGAGCCACCGGGTATGTTAGATTTTCAGGAGAGGTATCGTTAATTACTCCTTAGTGTGCTTCACCTTATTTTCTTTCTGCCAATTATTACGAAATTAGGCTCAATATAGAAATGATCAAAGGGTTAGAACTTAGGCATTTAACTAAAATTAACCAAGATTCTTGCATCTTATATTAGCTTTAGGATCTGCACTTCATATAAGATAATCATTCATCCAAACAACAGTTGCAAATAAATTACTTGGTCCTAAATTTCCTAGCAAGATAGTTGATTGCATAAGGCACTGACATCAATTGCTTAAAATCAAATCAAATCCTATAAAACTTGCTAAATCTAAATCAAGTACTTGGTGGCTTCACCGTGTCTCCCGAATTCGCTGGTTTCCAACTAGTTCTTCTTCATTCCATTTTCGTAGGGTCTACCCCCCTTAGCCTGCTGTAGGGAGACAACGTAAAAGGAGAGATTGGGGATAAGGGTGACAATCCCTGGTCTGAGTTGTTGTCGTGGTGTCTAGACATTCTGTGCGACAACAGGCCGCAAGCCTAAGGGCCTTCTCTTGCCCTTGTCGTAGCCCTTAAAGGGATGTTCCCTCATGCTGTAAACCATTTTTGGCTTGGTCGTGGCCCTAGAAGGGATTCTAACCCTCTCGGCCCCCCTCCTTTGGCCCTTTTCCCTTGGACGACAGCCCTATTGGGCTTGTTTCTCCTAGCCGTGAACCTATCCTAGCCTCTAGCCCTATCGTTGGCCCTTTTCTAGCACTAGCCTCTTCTTCTAGCCCTCACCCAAGCCATTTTTCAATCATTCAGTTAGTTTGCCTTGACACTTGTCTCTAACATTTGGTTTTGCAGCAATTTTGGAGCTAACTTGGTGGTTGCAAGTAGTCAAATTCATTTGAAGTCTCTCTAGTCACAAACAAGACCATTAGGCTTCTTGGTTTGCCCTCTAATCCCTCATTGTCATCACTGTTTTCATCTTGAAGTCTGAAGCATTATATGACAACAGTGCATTTAATTATACACTTAAGGCATTAGGGATTAATCTTGTGGTTGAATTAGTTATATATAAGTGAAGTTTGGTGGACTGTTGGATATATTCCAAATCTGATATGTTTGCTACAACCATCTAAAATCACCTACATCAGTGGTAAAATAACCTAACAACAACATAATAATTAAATTGCAAGCATATTTCATCGTTGGTAAATCATTTGCACTCATTGGGCTTGCATTTCTTGAGATATCTTGTCATTTTTTGAAGGCTGTCATAATAATTAGAAGTCTGATGTATGTTGCATAAGGTCTGATATCAACATAACAATGGTGTCAAAAGTTGTTGACAATCATCTAATTTCATTGGGGATTTCAATCCTAGCATCTTTTATATCTTGAGTGAGTGTCTTCTTGTGTGATTAGGTGTTTTCTTGCTTCTGCAATCATATGTCTCTTGGCTGATCCATATTCCATTTCTGCATCACTGGCATCTATTTGAACTCTTGCAATAACACACATAAGTGCTCTAATTGAATTGATAAGTGTTTAATGAGATTGGCTAATTGTTTTAAGTAATATTGTGGATTAATGCTCTTGTTGTTATCATTGGTTATTGGATACATTGCTCTTCCTTGATATTGTGAATTGATAAGTCTTGTTAATCAAATACACACTTGAAGCACCTTAATCAAATTTAATCATAATTGTGATAAGAGAATCTAATTGTATCCATAAGGAATCCAATCTATCTTGTGTTTCTAATAGGCATATTGAAAGTTCATTGTTTTAATATTAAGGTTGCTAATTGTGTTAAGAAGCATTGATCTTGTCAATTTGATCTCATTTATCTCTTAAGAAATTGTCTATTGGTATTATCGACAACATTTCTTGGCACCGTTTAATTTGAGCACTTTCTCTTATGGTGAGGATTGTCATTGATTTACTGTTTAAGTACTTCATTGTTTTAAATTGAGAATCATGGTAACTTATCTAAGTACTTAAGAAACTTTAATAATCTTACTTTAAGAGTCTTCACTCATATATTGCACTTGCATCTTAGGCCTAGTTTTGCACTAATTAATTTACCTCCAAGCATAAGCTTAGTTGATAGAGAGATATGCCCACCTTTCTCACCCAACTTGTGAAGTCTAAAGCCTCTTTAGTGGTTAACACGATGACCTTGCGGTCATCAGAGCCACAGTCTTTGCAGCACCGGAGGCATCGGGTGGTTAGAACTCAATGGGAGGGCTCGTTAATGACACACCCTGCATGTGCCAATGGGAGGGATCGTTCACTAGGGAGGGATCGTTAATTATATGCTTTTTACAACCTACTCTAGAGACTAGCTTCAAAATAGTTGAAATGGAGGATTCATCTAGGTAGGCATATAATTTAAAATAAACCAAGATTTTACATCTCACTTAGATTTTAGAAGTTGCATTTCATTTAAGATAGTGAAGCATCCTAAGGCAACAACTGTTCATCCGGTTACTTGGTATATAATTTGTAAAGCAAGTATTTGACTCCATTAAGACATTGGTCTTTCAAGACAAATCTAATTCAATCCTTAAACTTTCTAAATTCACCAAGTTGCTAGGCCATTCAGTTGTGTCTCCCGGACTTGTTGGTTGCCAACGAGTCTCTCATCTTCATATTTCATAGGGACTAACCCTCATAGCCTGCTGTAGGAAGACAACTAGAACAGAGAGGGCGGGGATCAGAGTGACAACCTCCGTCCTGAGCATTGTCGCATATTGCCTGTACAATTTGGGCGACTACATCATATTATATGAAACCAACTAGTTTGGTAAAAAAGGCAAGTTCCGTACTGCACTGGCCTTTTTCGGTTCCAAGCCTCTAATCAGATTGGTTTGAGGGTCAAACTGGTCGGACAAGCTAGTTCCACTAGTTTCAGTCCAGTTTTGATAAAATTATCTTGGACCTTGTTGGATGACATTTGGTAAGTCAAATATAAGCGGGGTTAATCTCTTTTTATGAATGTGATGGTAGTGAAAGGGAAAGGATGGAAAATGTTAAGTTAGGTGTGGTATGCTATTCAACTAGATCACTAGTCATACGATTTGGCATAATTAAAGGCAACAATTATCTAAGGACAATTATGCCCCTCTCCCCCACCCCCCATGGCACACGAGACAAAATAATAAAATATTTATTGTTAAGACATATTTGAAGATCACACTTAAAATTTATTGCGTCACAACAAGGTTAGGAACCATCACACCACTTCGAAGCAAGAGACCCACACATTAAATCATAACACATCAATTGAAAATATTATTGTTAGGTCCCTATAATACTAGTGATTCCCCCATTACTATTGTCATTGTAGCCCTTATTCTTATTATTGTCCCTCTATTGTTCCCATATTGTTATTAGTGTGCCCCATAGAAGCCCACTATTGTTATTGTTGTGCCCTTATATTATTATTGTTATGCTGGCTTTGATCATATTGTGACCCCTTAGACTCCTATATATAGAAAGGAGGTTTAGTCATTTGTATCATCCAATAATTGTTCATTTGTGTAATGGAAAAGAGGTTTCCCCCTCGAAGAGGCTGATTTTGAAGTTGTTGATTTATCTTTTCTATCTTTTTGTGAGTTGGTTCATAACATTTGGTATCAGAGCTTTGGATTCTAGGGTTTTGCTACTCCAAACAGGTCATCGTGACATTTTCACTATAACTTTTTTCTGCGACGTTTCAGAAACTGAAAAAACCCATTTGAGCCAAAATCTCGATGATCCTTGGGTCTGAATTTCAGATCTTGCCTTGCTATATTTTCGGAGATATGATTTAAGAAAGTTAGGGTTTTTGCAGGCTCCCGAATTACATCCCAAACAGACGACCTTGGGAAAATCACCATAACTTTCTCTCTAAGTGTCAGATTGAAATTTCGTAAGAAGTTACAGAAAGAAGACGGACTGTAGTCTTCTGTGCAGTGTTTTTAGGTCCGAAGGTTGAAACAGTGACACGGGCACTTCGTACAAGTTCGCTCTACTGAAAAAGTGTATAATTAGATCATCTTGGGAGATTGGGCATAACTCTTTCTTCGAGAATCCAATTTCGATCAGATTGGTGGCATTGGAAAGAGGACTTAGAGGGCTACCACAGTTCGCAATTTCAGACCTTGGAGATCAAAATTTCAGAGATACATCAGATTCAATATTGAGCGTCTACAAAGTGAAAAAGGTGTAGTTTTTTTTTAAATTTTGCATAAGTTTGGTTTGAAAAATTAGTTTGACAGAATTCGAAGGGCATAGTGAAGCATAATTATCATAAATTGATACCCCGAAGAAAGAAAATGGAAACACCTAGTAAGCAACCTGAAAGCTCTAGCATGGCTCATGAAGAAGAGGAAGAAATGCAACATGATATATCAAAATTACGAGACCAAGTGCAACAGATTTCACTCTCACAAAAAGTCACAGAAGCTAAGATAGATGGTTTAAAGAAAGATGTGGAAGCTAAGATAGATGGCATGGAAGCTAAGATGAATGACGTAGAAGCTAAGATGGAAGGAAAAATGGAAGATTTGAAGACATATTTGACAAAGTTGCTACAAGAAATGTTTACTAATGGTGAAAGGGTAATAAAGGAAACTCATGATGAGAACAAAAGAAATGTTAATCATGAT